>PVIJ01024570.1:0-12067 GCA_004024925.1 Scalopus aquaticus
TGGGTTTCCTCAGGTGCCTCTCGTCTTGGTCTCCTGGTCCGGTTTTGTGTTGAGGGGAGGGGTGAGGGGATCTGGTGGTTCTTTCTTCTCCTTAGTCAGTCTTTTTAGCTTCTTTCCAAGTTCTTCTCACCCGTGAGGGTGTTAGATTTATGTAGCGTTTCTGGATCTTCTCTGGGTTTGGCTGATGTCACTTTATCGACGGCTTTTCTTTTGGGAGAGTTGATACTAGCTTCCCTTTACCGCCATGTTGATGACGTCACTCACCTTGTAGTGCCAAAAATTGAAGAAGTGCTCAAAAAAGAGAAGAGCACATCACAAAGGCACAGGAGCTAACCTGGAAGAACTCCCAATGGTTAAAACTGGAGCAATTTGAACAAACAAAATAAATAATGATGACATTTTATTATAACCCAGGGAATAACTTTAGTGTTAAGCTCATACTGGCTATGACTGAATTAATATGAAGGGATAGTTTTTCCTTAGAGAAGAATTATAGTTTAAGACTAAAGAGAGAAAGAACTAGAAAATCACCATTGAAATAATACTGTCATGATTATTGCAAGCATGTTCCATTAATGGACGCTAAATTAATGGATGGATGCTTGAAGAGAAACATATTTGCATAATAATTAAGTATCTCTCTCAAAGTATTTAATAATTATGAGTGAGAATATTAACAGTAGAATGGAGAAATCCTGCGGATACCGCCTTAACTAAGTGAAGGATAACGTAAGACATACCAACATCAGTTCTCCCCTGATAGGGTGCACTGAGGACACAGCATAATATCTGTCGTATTCTTGTCAAAAATACATAACTTCAACTTAATCAAAAGACATGCAAACCTAAAATGAGGGGAAATCTATAGAATATTTGACCTCTAATCTTCAAAAAGTGTTAAGGTCATAAAAGATAAGACTTGAATAACTGATTGGGAGTAATAAGGAGGCATGACAAATGCAGCTTGGTGCTTTGGGTCTGGTCTAGAATATAAAAAAGCAATTATTAGAAAAACTGAAATATTAATGATATCCATAGTTTGATTATTAGTAGTCTGCTGATCTTAATTTCTTAGCTCTGACCACTGTACTATGGTTATTGTCAGATGTTAACCTTAGGGGAAGCTGCTTAAAAGGTGTAAAGGAACTTTGTACTATTTTTGCAACTTCTCTGCAAGTCTGAGTTTATTTCAAAATTAAAATTCATTTTAAATGTTATCTTTATATTATCGCGGTGCCATACAGAAATATGTTTAAGGGTGTGGGCTTTGCAGTGGAAGTAGCTGGACTCTAATCTTAGCTCTGTCATTAGCTATGTGACCTCAGTTTCATCATCTATAAAATGTGAAGATTAAGGAAGATAACAGTGTAAAAGTGTATAGGTTAATGCATGATACATTGTCGGTGTCATTAGAGAGTAAAATTAGTTTAAAATAAAATACTGGAGTGCCTATATTTAGGCTCCATCTTGCAGAATCCCTGGGTATCTGGTTTGATGAGAACTTTTGAGACACACTTCTCTAGAGGGACTGAGTTAGTGCTTAGTCCTGATAAACTGTTAAGGAGCTTTCCAATTTCTTGAGCCCCCAATAGAATTTAAAACTACTGAACCTTCAGGGGCTATAACCCCCTCATTGGCATCTCCTTAATAAGCATTGTGGGTACATATTTATATATGTGGCACAATAGCTACTATGTGTGCCTTTTATTCCAGAATTGTGCATCTAATTAGCATTTAGTACTAGTGACTTGCTAATAGTAGGTTGGTTATTTTGTGCCAGGACTTCGGAATATGGGAACGTGGAGACAAGACCAACCAAGGGATCTCCGAATTGAATGCCAGTTCAGTTGGAATGGCAAAGGTAATTTTTTCCTTGTTTTTGCCAGGTACAGGGTAAGAATTCTGGCACATCTTTGTTGTATATAAAGACTTAACATGCACCATTATCAAATTCTTTCCTCTTATAAACCATAGACAAAATTCAGTTTCTCCAATATAACATGTGAAAATTTTTTCCATAAGTGCCAGATGTGAATATCCAGCTGCTTTTGTAACACCTCTATCTACGAATTCTATAAGAACCTCAAAAAACATATCTTAAACTCATCATCTCTACAATTACAAAAACAAAAACAAAGAAAGAATTTACTCCCTGTAACCTAGTTAAAAAAAAACAACAACAACAAAGCTTGATATCAGGGAACCATATCTCAATTCTCTGCCCCCCCCACTCTCCTCTATTCCCTATATCATTATCATCATATTGTCATCATCATTATTAGCTTTCTGCTTAGTCCATCTTTTCCTTCCCACTGCTACTGCCTTAATTCCAGCTTTTTCTGGGGGAAAAAAGAAGGCAAAAAGTAGTATAGCAGGAATAGAATCAAACATATCCATTGCAACGATAAATATTAGTGACTTAAGTTTCTCCCACCAAAAAGCAAGGACACAAATTGATTTTTAAAAAGAAAAAAAGATCCATTTGTAATATTTTTAGAAACCTCCATGCTATTTTCCATAGAAACTGGTCATGTTTACATTCCTACCAGCAGTATAGGAGGGTTCCTTTTTCTATACACACTTGCTAGCACTTGCTGTTTCTGGTCTTTTTGATATGGACTGGTGTTAGGTGGTATCTCATTGTATTTTTTTAAAAAAAGATTTATTTATTTATGCACACAAGAGTGGGGTGTAGGCCAGAGGTGCTGGGGGTGAGAAGATTCACCAGAGACAGGGTGGGGAGCAGAACAGGCAGGTTGCCTGAAATCCACTGCTGAGGCGAGCAGTGGGTGAGACAGGGGAGGTCTGCTGTGCCATGTGGGAAGGTTCCTCGCCAGGGATCCAACGCGTGCTGCAGTGGCTGCGGATTGCTTCATAGTACTGAGACTTAACCCCTTGTGCCACCAGAGAGGCCCTCATTATGGTTTTGATTTTCATTTCCCTGATGATATGTGATGATGAGTATTTTTTCATGTGCCTATTTGCCATCTGTATGTCGTCTTTGGAGACGAGCCTATTTAGCTTTCCTGCCCACTTTTTTGATTGGGTTATTTATTTTCCTTTTTGTTGAGTTAAATGAGTTCCTTGTAGATCTTGGATATCAGCCCCTTGTCATATATGTGGTAGGCAAATATTTTCGTCCATTAGATAGAGTGTCCTTTCATTTTAATGATAGTTTCTTTCAGTTTGCAGAAGCTTTTCAGTTTAATGTAGTCCCAGTTGTTTATATTCTCTTTCATTTTTCTTGCTGTTGGATATGAATCCACTATATGATTCAGCAGTTCCACTCCTAGGTGTTGACCCACAGAATGCAAAATCACTAATTCAAAGGGATAGCTGCACTCCTGTGTACACTGCAGAACTTTTTCCAACAGCCAATTTATGGAAACAACATAAATGCCCAATGACAGATGAGTGGATTCAGAAAATGTGGAAATATTACTCAGCCACCAATAAAGATAGACTCTTTCCACTGTGGCATCTTACCTACTAAGTGAGACAAATCAGAAGGAGAAAGACATAATACCTGATGGTTTTTGTATACGCATATGTGGAATACAGAGAAACAAAACAAAGAGTCAGATAAAGCCAAACCAATAATAAACTCTAGAAATCTGACTGTAGAACTGACACTACTAGAAGGTGAGGAGGAGAACAAAGTGGGGAGGGTGCCCAGTGGATTATAGGGGGGATAATGGGTGCCTTGGTGGTGGGTGTGGTGTGGTAACATACACCTGAAGAGTGTGATCCTATACATGTAAATCATATACAGCATTGTAAACCCATGTTGCTCCACTTAAGAAAAAAGGAAGAAAGAAAGGCAAGAAGGAGGGAGGAGAAAAGGGAGGGAGGGGAGGGATAAAGAAGGAAGGAAGAAAATCCTGGAGTTGAGAAGTATAATGAATGAAGTGAAAAATTAAGAGCTCAATAATAAATCTGAATACGTAGAAGAAAGAATGAGTTTACTTAAGATAGGTAAATTGAGATTGTACAATATAATGATAGAGAAAAAAATAATGAAGAAAAAGAACAGAGACTCAGTGACTTTGGAGACACTATTTAATCAATAAGCATACATACATGTATGTGAGTTCCAGAAGGGGGAAAAGAAAGAAATTATTTGGAGAAATAATGGTAAAAAATCTTCCAAACTGAGGGAAACAACCTAAAAATAAGGGCATTTTCCACTTTAAGTTTCTTGTAGAATGAAAGCAAATATTAGTCACATAAAATTTAAGTGACAGGTATTATTTTCATAACTATAGTTGTTATGCCAATTATGTGTGATGCTTATTATTCAGGATCAAGTTCAAGAATATCAGAACACTCCTAAGCATCTATCCAAAAATTCAAAAACACTAATTTGAAAGTGTTTTTGCAAAAACTAATTTGCAAGTGCAAACACTAATTTGCACTCACATGTTTATTGCAGCACTATTTACTATATATAGCTAGGCTACAGAAACAACCTTAGTGCCCCAGAACAGGTGTGGATCAGGATGTGGTATCTATACACAATGGAATACTACTCAGCATTCAAAAAATAAACTCATGCCATTTGGAGCAACAAGGATGGAGCCGGAAGGAGTAAGTGAAATAAGTCAGAAGGAGAAAGATAAATACCAGATGGTGTCATTAACATGTACAATATAAAGTAATAAATTGATAGTCAGAAAAAGATAAGCTGAAAAACTAACCCTACATAGCTGAGTACAGAACTGAAGCACCAAGGGAAGGAAGGAAGCACAGTGATCTGTGGTGGTGGAATATGGGTGAGTTGGTGGTAGGTGCACTATTGTGGTAATGCCTGATGGGGCACCCCAATATTGCCTCAGTTAAAAATTAACTTTAAAAAAGATATTGGGGTACAGGGAGGAGAAAATGTATATCTAATACTGAAGTTATCCTTTTTGTCTTTATCCATTACAGGCAGCCCTAGAAGCATTAGATGAACTGGACCTGTTTGGTGTGAAAGGTGGGCCTCAATCAGTAATCCATGTCCTGTCGGATGAAGTGCAGCATTGTCAGGTAAAAATAATGGACCACATTATAGAAAGTTTTACTTTTACCTTACTCAGACTTAGCATTGGCCCTCTAAATAAAAGTACATGGTCTGACATATAACATGTGCCAAAATGTCTCGTTAAGCATTCCCTACAGGCATAAAGTTTATATCGTATGGACTAGAACATAGATCAATCATAGCCCTATTCTGTCACCCAGGGCTACAGAGGGATCCCATAATAGTATATGGAATTCTCCACTGTTGTCTTATCAAGGGTCTATGGACTCTGCTCTGGAGTATTTTCTTTTCTAAATATACCAAGAGAACAAGTGGTTCTAAGACATTCTTCTGCCCTCAAGTGTCTCTATGGTTAGATGTTTGTGTTTTAGACTATTTAAGTGGTAAATATGTATCTTCAGTTTTGTTTGGTATTAGTCTATATTAAAAAATTAGGTTTCTTCTCATTGGCTCATAGGTTTCTTCTCATTCTCCTGTTCGCCAAACCCTGATTAGATACCTATAGTGTCCTGAATATAAACTTACCCTTTAATTATAAAAATGCAAAATTTTCCATCGAAATGATATAGTATAGAAATAGAAATAATACGGACATGATATAGTATAAAATGAAAAATGTTGGGGATAGAGCACATCTTGTTTCTCAGTAGCTACATTTTCTTTTACCTTAAATAGTTTCTAATGGAGCAACAGGATTATGGTGGGATAATGTTAGACAGTTCTTCATCCTTCAGCAGCTGTTCAAGGGTCAGGATGGGGAAACCTTGAGAACCAGATTAAGACTAGGGATGACTCACAGAAAGAGTTAGATTTCTAAGCTCTCACTATTGAATAATATTTAGATTTTCCTATGAATTATCCTCTTCCACATAAATCTTTTGAAATTAAAGTTGTTGGAGTTAAAACCCCATGTTATTTACTAATGTGCCACATCTGGCTTCCTTTCTTTTAGTCTATCCTGAATTCAATACTCCCCCGGGCTTCAACATCCAAAGAGGTTGATGCTAGTCTACTTTCAGTTATTTCCTTCCCAGCCTTTGCAGTAGAGGATAGCCAGTTGGTGGAGCTCACAAAACAGGAAATCATCACCAAGCTTCAGGTATGTGTAGATGTGCCTTTTCTTTAGGGTTGTGTCTTTAAGGGGAAATTATTATCTTTTGGGATCTTGGTGTGGCCTGTGTCAGTGATTTAACCAATTGATCAGGGTTAACATCACCAGTAATAAGATATGCTAACATCTTGTATCCCCTGATATGGTGCACTAAGAAGGTCATAGCATCTCCCCAACAATGCATAATCTCAATCTAATCTAACGAGAAAAAGTCAGACAAAGCCAAATTATGGGTAGAAAAAATGGACAGAAGAGCTAAACAGGCACTTTTTCAAAGAAGACGTAAGGATGGCAAACAGGCAAGTGAAAAAATGTTCATCATTACTTATTACCAGGGAAATGCAAATCTAGACCACAGTGAGATACCACCTCACACTAGTGAGAATGGCCCACATCAGAAAGACCAGAACCAACAAGTGCTGCCAAGGATTGGAGAAAAGGGAACGCTCCTACACTGTTGGTGGGGATGCAAACTGGTTCTGCCCCTATGGAAAGCAGTATGGAGGCATCTCCAAAGATTAAAAATGGATCTGCCATACAACCCAGTAATTCCACTCCTAGGTATCTACCCCCCAAATTAAAAAATACTAATTTGTCATCCCATGTTTATTACAGCACTATTTACTATAGTGAACTTATGGAAAAAAACTAAGTGCCCCAAAACAGATGAGTGCATCAAGAAGATGTGGTATATATACACTATAGAATATTGCTCAGTGATCAAAAAAGACAAACTCATGTCATTTTCAGCAACATAGGTGGAGCTGGAAGGAATAATGCTAAGTGAAGTAAGTCAGAAGGAGAAAGATAAATACTGGATGGTGTCATTTATATTTGGAATATAGAGAAACCAAACAAAGGGTCAGATGAAGACAAGCTTAAAAACTAACCCTTGAAATCTAACTATAGAACTGAAGCATCCAGGGAGGGGTGGAGAAGAGGTAAGGAAAAAGAGGAAAGGAAGCACAATGGGCTATGTTGGTGGAGTATGAGTGATTTGGTGGTGCGTGCACTACGGTAGCAATGACAGGGGAGGAGGGGTCATATATACTTCCAAAACACCAACAATCATGTAAGCCAACATTACCTCAATTTAAAAAAACGAGTTATTTTGAAAAAAAGTAAAGATAATAATAAAAAAACAAAAATAACAAATTGGGGAACATTTTATAAAATATCTGACACTTGTGTCACGGTGATATAAAAAAAAGACTGAAGATTATCACAGACTGGAAAAGATTAAGGAGACATGACAAGGTCAATGGTTCCTGAATTGAATACTGAAATAGAAAAAAGCCATTAATGGAAAAATTAGTGAAGTTCAAATAAGGTTTGTACTTTGGTTAATAGCATCTTACGAAGGTAAATTTTTTAGTTTTGATAAATGATCTATAGTTATGTAAGATTTAATATGAAGGGATCTGGGTTGAAAGATGTACATGGACTTTGTATGTGTTTGTAGTTCTTCTGAAAGTCTCAAATTATTTTAAATTATAAAAATATTTTCTGTTTTAAAAATCTGTGGCCACTTAAGAGCAGTATGAGCATGACCACATAGATTAATAGCCAAATAGTTGTAAATTTACATACCTTATGGTGGAAAGCTGTGGAGAGACTGAGATTAGGAACTTCGCTTTAGGAAAGAGCCTATAATTGCCCTCACTAGAAATCACACTGCTGAAATCAGTTTCTGGTGCTGGCTAATTTTAGGTTTCATTTTTCTTATTGTTGCGTTTTAAGTATGGTGTCTGTATTGTTTGATCAGTGTAGCTCTTGCAGAGGATGTATTTCTGATTAACTACATGGACATACAAATGTACAAGCTTCTGACTGTTTTTTCTCTATGATCCTAGGGTCGTTATGGTTGTTGTCGCTTTCTCCGAGATGGATATAAAACTCCTAAAGAGGTAGGTTTCTTTTTCCCAGATTAGCTCAAGATAGAAAGGTTGTTGCTGTATGCAGCCTCATTCAAAGTAAATCCTTACCTCACTGTTGTTACTTATAATAATCACTAAATAGTATAACAGTATAATAGTATAACATTATAATAGTATAATAGTATAACAGTGCCTGATTTTTGCTACCTATGTTGGGTTTGGTTGCCAAGATCTGTTTTTGTGCCTTTTTGGATTAAATGAAGTAGAGGAAGATGCAGTTCTAGCTCTTGTGGAAAGAACTAGTGACGGATACTGAAATCAGTGGATTAAAGTTTAAGTAGAACAGAATATTTGCATAGTGTTAAAGTATCTCACCTTGAAATATTTAATAATTGCAAAGGGAAAAAGTGGATCTTTTGGGGCCCCTTCCACTTTTTGCAGTTAGTTCTAAACGTTACTTAATCTTAAAGAGTTAGTTTCTTTTTGTTCCACTTGTCAAAGTTGTCCTTGGAAATACCAATGAAGGAAGATCAGGTCATGTTGTAGGGAATGAACAGTCAATCAGAAGCTCTTTTGTTGGCAATGCAAACATCATTTCAGATTTAGGTTGCTGGTCAAGAACCATTGTAGTTTTTTTTGTTGTCGTTTGTTTGTTTGTTTTTAATAATTGAGCTCAAACTCTTCTGGTTGACTTTCTCCCTTCTACTTGATCATCTCTAAATTTGACTGCTGCCCCTAGAGATCTATTAATGTTATGCTCTGAAACATCACTGTGATTAACACAGTGGCTTTTCCAAACTTGTTCTTGATTGCTCTGTAGTATATCACTATCAACTACCTCTATGTTTTCTTGAAATTCTTTTCCAGTTCTAATTTTAACAATATTCTCTCTTTGTCGTTCCAAGATTCTCTTTTTGGGTCATTTGTTGATTAATAAAGGGACTATATCTGTAATTTGCACTTCATGTGTCACCTCTGGATGATTCTGAAACCCTCATATCTTGTGCTCCTTCTAAGCTATTTTGTGTGTGTGTTGCTACTACCTCACACTTAATAAATATAAAACTAAACTTAACTTTATTGGAAATTAATCTCACTCCTTGATAAACCAGCCTGTCGTGTCATTACCCCAGTTCTACTGAGTCACTTCACAAAGTGCTTGTTAAGGCAGGGAGTATGTACATATTTTACCTTCCTTGACTGCCTTGTCTAAAACAAGCTATCAGTGGTGAAAGGCTATGCTGAACCAGCACAGCTTTTGGATAAGGATATAAGTCTGATCTTGAAGTGATAAAATAAGACTTTGTTTATTGTATTTTTACCAGGATCCCAATCGTCTATACTATGAACCAGCTGAACTGAAGTTGTTTGAAAACATTGAGTGTGAATGGCCATTGTTCTGGACATATTTTATCCTTGATGGGATATTCAGTGGCAATGCAGAACAGGTAATGTGCTGGGGTGCAGCTTTTCAGCAGAATGTTTTTGTTATGTCTTCCTCTTTCAGTCAATGGCTGTTCCAACCCTGTGTACAAATGGAAGTCTTCCTGATAGGAAGGAGGCAGTTGTCGTCTAGAGACTAGTAGCTGAGGGCACTATATTAAGGGTAGGGAAACCTGGATTCTTCTTTTCTTTTTCTCACTTCACTGCTGACCATTGAGTTGCCCAAGCATTGTCATTAACTTCTTTGGTTTCTCTGTACGTGCAATAATAATACTTTTAGTCTTTTTATTGAAGAAGATAATTCCACAGTTCTTTTAATTTTACAGATAAAGACATTTCATAAGTGAGTAGTACAGTCAATTCAGTGACTATAATGGAACCTTCATGTTCCCCCCATATCACCATGCTCTGCATATTTGAGAGAGAAAAACTATAGGGTTTATTCAAAGTTCTCCTTGTAAGTAACAGTAGGGCAATATGAGGAAATGGAATTAGGGACTTAACATTTAAAAGCTTGTCATACAGAACCATTTTTTTCTAGAACCATTGCTTTTCTTTTTTTTAATTTTACTTATTTATTTTTAAATTTTTGCATAGAAGAACTGGGGTGAAGGCCAGAGGTGCAAGGATTCACCAGAGACAGAGTGGGGAGCAGAACAGGTAGATCTACTGAAGTACACTGCTAAGGGGAGCAGTGGGTGAGACAGGAGAGGTCTGCTGCACCATGTGGGTCAGCTCCCTGGCCAGGGATTGAACTCAGGCCGTAGTGTTGATAGCGCTGAGACTTAACTCCTAGGCCATCAGGGAGGCCCTAGAACCATTGCTTTTCAAAGGTCCTTCATCTATTCCAAATCCTGTCCTTCCTTAAAAAAAATGCCCAAAGAATTTATAATGAAATGCAAAGGTGGAGAGAGAAATCCAGTGTCAATCTTGCGCCAGTTTTCACAAATGAAGTGGGTTCAACTTGAGCTTAAGGAAACAGTAATGACTATTTGGAACCTATTTTGCTTTTTGTGCTGTGGTGGATGGCATTCAGTACTTGGCTGGACTCGAACAAAATAAAAAAGGAGTCTAGATCCAATGCAGCAAAATGAGTTCTTGATGAGCTTATATAGTTGGAAGAGCCAGAACCAAGAATTTTAGAAACATTCAGGGCTCCCTCTTACCCCTGTAGAACCTGTTGTTTCACTGGAACCAGTATGTGTTTCAAAAGAGCACAAGTGGCTATGGTAATGGGTCATGGGTGAATCGGTGGTGGGTTACCCAAGGGGAATACACAATAATGTAAAAGATATAAATAACAATAAAAACAGAAAAATATCTTCTAAAAAGTACATTATGAAGAGAGACATTCCCCCCATTACCTCTGGTAACAAGTATATTTTTCATTAAGTGTAGGATTTGTTTTTGCTGTGCTTTGCTAGTATATATATTTTTTGGTGATTTATATTCCTAAGATAAATGAAACAACCCACTGTCTTTCACTTTCTGACTTATTTTAGTTAGCACAATCACCTCAGAGCCATTCATTTTGTTTCAAAAGGCACTATTTCATCATTTTTAATAGCTGAGTAATATTCTGTTGAGTGTATATGCCACAATTTTTGGGTCACTTTATGCAGCCAGTGTATGTCAGCAGTATACATGATCATGGGATTTGTAGTAATACTAGAGGCTTAGAGGTTGCAATAAAGCTGTGTTCACTTCAGAACTTACAATATTTTAGATGGTCAACAGGCCTCATAATAGTTTAGTTTTTCTTTTAGCATATTCTCTTCAAACAATATGAAGTATAAATCCTTGACTCTAAATTGGGCACAAGGGGAAATTTCTTTGGAGATTGTGCATGGTCTAAGTGGGAAAATCACTAAAAGTTTCCCCACTTAAAAGTAGTGTGTCAATGACAAGTAAACTTTGTAAAGCTTCAATCTTAAATCAATTTATAACCTTTTTGACAAAGAAACTAAATAATATTTACTTGAAGCTAGTATATATCATGGAACTAAGTGTATGTTTAGTTCCTATTTAAAAAACTAAATTATAGCAACATGGCTATGACTCCTGGATTGTGAAATCTCTCTCTATAGAGCAATTTAGTATGCGAGTTAGGCAGTCCATTGTCATGTTGAAAATCTTTTATGTTTTGGTATATTTTTATTAGTAAAAATGCTTTTAAAAGATTGGTGGTTTTCACCTTTCAAAATTAAAGTCTCAATCACTTATAATCAAGGAAATGCAAATCAAAACCACTGTGAAATACCACCTCACACCTGAGAGGATGGCACACATTAAAAATACAGGCAATAACAAATGCTGGAAAGGATGTGGAGAAAAAGGAACTCTTCTACACTGCTGGTGGGAATGTGAACTGGTCCAACCACTATGGAAAGCTGTATGGCGATTCCTCAAACTCCTAAACATGGAGCTCCCATACGACCCAGCAATACCACTTTTGAGAATTTACCCAAAGGACACAAAAACACTAATCCGAAAGGATACATGCACCCGTATGTTCATTGCGGCACTATTCACAATAGCAAAGGTATGGAAGCAACCCAGATGTCCAAAAATAGATGATTGGATCCAGAAGATGTGGTACATATACACAATGGA
>PVIJ01024571.1:0-12068 GCA_004024925.1 Scalopus aquaticus
GTGCAGCCCCCCAAGGACCCTGCCCCTCCGCCTGGCCCCCAGCCAGGGCTCCCCACCATGGAGCCTCTGCTGACCCTCGGTGAAGGGCCTGAGGCCCGTCCACTGGAGCTGATGCTGGCCCCCAGTCCTCCCCAGGGCGGCGGGGACATGCCAGCCCCCCCGGGGGCTTTGAGGCGGGGAAGGAGCTCCCCAGTGGCCTGAGCGTGGTCTGTGGGTGTTGGGGGCATCCTTGAGACCCTGACCCCTATAGGGTGGGGTGGGGAGGCACCTTGACCCTCCCTTGTGGGACCCCAGCAGGGCAGGGCTGTCCACACCAGCCTGTGCTGCTCCGCTCTGAGCGGGCATGGACCCCAGACCCTGCTTCTGGGGCACCCCAGCCGAGGCAGGCCTGTAGGACACCCCCAGGCTTCCACTTGGGAGCAAGCCCCAGGGCGTCTCCCCAGAGGTGGGGCCAGGGGGGCCCTCCACCGCCCCAGGGAGGCCCTACTGAGCCGGGGAGCACCTGTCTCGTGCGGCAATGCGAGGCCACCCGGCCACCCCGGAACACGCAAGTCCACAGGCTGGGGAGCAGGCGCCCCAAGGCCAGGTGGCTGCGGCAGGGCAGGGTGTGGGGGCGGCCGTGGAGGCGGAACCAGGCCCTAGGAGGGAAGAGACGGGTGCCCCCGCCCCCGCCCCCGCAGTGTGGCCCAAACAGGAACTGAGGCCCCGCCGGCAGCAGGGAGCGGCGAGGAGCCACCTGGGGCGGAGGGGCGCGCGCTCGCATACGCGTGGGCGAGACACCGGCGCGGGTGCTCGCAAAGCGCACACCTAGGCGGGCACGCGCACTTCACGAACATGCACACATGTGAACGCCAGGGTCACGTCAGCTTCAGGGCGCCCGTGGGCCTGTCTCCAGGGGCAGCGGCAGGGCTGGCCGTGACCAAAGGAACTGGGGGCCCGGGGCTGGACGTGACGCTCGGAGCGGCGCGGGCACTGGCGCCGTCTGCCTGGGCACCGGGGTCCGTTCAGCGGCTGGAGCTGCCCTGCGCTGGCCCTCGAGGTGTCCCTGCGCCACCCCCAGCCCAGGGGATAGAGAGGCTGAATTGGCCCCGCCCAATGGCGCTGCCCCCCTTTTCCCCCTGGCTCTGGGTCCCCCTCCTGCCAGCTCGGCGGCTGGCACAGGCCCTTCCAGTTGCAGGTGCTGAGGGCGCTGGCCTTGCTGTGGCTGGGCACCGTGACACTCACCTGCCTCCTGTGGCGAGCGCCCCCTCCTCCCTCTGGGGGCCAGCTGCACCCTGAAGAAGGGGCCCCCAGGCCCCAGAGGTCCGGCTTCAGCCCGCCCGGGGCCCCGTGGCAGGGCCTGAGGCTGCAGCGGCAGGGGCAGGACGCCTGCAGGTGAGCGGCCAGGGGCTCAGCAGACGGGCCCCAGCCCCCACCCTCCGCCCCGCCTCCAGAAAGGCAGGCTGGGTGGGGGCGGAGCCTGGGTGGGGCGGGGCCTGGGTGGGGGCCTCGACTCCCACTTGGACCGGAACCGGGGCAGGAACGCGGGACTTGAGATGCTCTTTGCTGCCAGCACAGGCTGCCCTTTGGGCCTGGGGGCCACCGCCACAGCCCCTGCACCCCAGCCGTGGACCCAGCACGCCGGTGGGGTCCTGGGGCCCAGCGCTGCCCAGGGGCCCGGGACTCCCGGGGCTTCCGGCCCTGTGCTTGCCCCGCTCGCGGGTTTGGGGCCCCTCCCTGTGTCTGCCTGGGCTCCGCCTGGGGCTGCATTAGCAGCAGCACCCCCAGTGCCCCCTGTCTCCCCCCACGACGGCGGCCAGCTCCGCCCTCACTCTGGCCACCCCCTTCACAGACTGGTGCTCGTGGAAAGCATCCCCCAGGACCTGCTGCCCACTGTTGGCCACCCGACGGCCCAGCCCATGGCCGAGGCCTGGCTGCAGCTGCTGGACACCGCCCAGGAGAGTGTGCACGTGGCCTCCTTCTACTGGTCCCTCACTGGGCCGGACGTCGGGGTCAACGACTCGTCCTCACAGCCGGTGCGACCTGGTCCCCCTGAGGCTGCAGCGCCCCCGGCCCCGGGCGCAGCTGTTTGACCGAACTGTGGCGAGGGGGGCTGGGGGCCTTCTGGGGCCTGCCCGTCGCTCACGCCGCCCGCGGCCGCAGGGAGAAGCCGTTCTGCAGAGGCTGCAGCAGCTGCTGGCCAGGAACGTATCTCTGGCTGTGGCCACCAGCGAGCCCGCGCTGGTCAGGAACTCCACCGACCTGCAGATGCTGGCCGCCCTAGGTGGGTGCCCCAGGCGAGGCCCCTGCCCCGGACGCCGAGGGCGGGGCTCTGGGCTGAGCCCTTTGGGGAGCTCTGGGGTGCTTCCGAGGGGCAGAGCAGGGGCCTCGGGGCCGAGCTCAGTGGTCCCGTCCTGCGGTGGGGGCCGGCGGCTGGCGGGGCAGCACGCCCCTGCCCAGCTCTCCCTGTCACGGCCTGGCGCGTGGACAGTACCGGGGACCCGCCCGTCCGGGTTGGCGTGGGCCGGGGCAGCTCAGTCGGCTCTGCCCCCCCAGGGGCCCAGGTGCGGCAGGTGCCCATGAGGCAGCTGACCGGGGGCGTCCTGCACTCCAAGTTCTGGGTCGTGGACGGCCGGCACGTCTACGTGGGCAGCGCCAACATGGACTGGCGGTCCCTCACACAGGTGGGTCCCGCCGTCCGGCGGCCCCGCCGAGCGCTGCGGGCGGCTGGAGGCTTCGGGGTGGCCGCCGAGCCGTGGGAGGGAGCAGGGGCGGCTGGGCGGCGCTGCGGACACCCTCCTCCTCCTTTGCGCTTTTCTGCATTTTTAACTGCTTTTGGTAATAAGCCTCTGTGATCTTTGGAATACAAAGTTGAGGGAAATCAGGGGCCACGCTGGGCGCCCCCCAGGCCCCCCATCTGACCTAGCATGGGGCAGACTGGCCGCCTGCCCGCCCCCGGCGTGGGTGCCCGCTGACCTGTCCCACAGGTGAAGGAGCTGGGCGCCGTGCTGTACAACTGCAGTGTCCTGGCGGAGGACCTGGAGAAGACCTTCCAGACCTACTGGGTGCTGGGGGCGCCCCAGGCTGAGCTCCCCAAGCACTGGGCTCACAACCTCTCCTCCCACATCAACCGCACCCGCCCCTTCCAGGGCCACTTCGCCGGGGTGCCCACCACTGCCTACTTCTCGGTAAGGGTGGGACGGGCAGCCCCGCAGACCCCACTGAGCCCACAGGGCCGAGGGGAGCCAGCTCAGATCCCACACAGGGCCGGCCGGCTCCGGGAGGGGCGGTCATTCTCTGCGTAGGGAGACGGGTGGCCTGGGAGGCAGGGCCCAGGCGCACCGGCAGCCGCCAGCACATGCGCCTCGATCTGCTCCAGGCAGGCGACACCCCATGGCCCCCGGCGGCCCCCAGTGGCCCCCAGCCGCTGGCCAGAAGACCCGCCAGCAAGCCGGGGCACTGGGCCAGCACGCAGCGCAGAGCTCCCCACCCCCGACCCTGGCTGCCCCAGGCCTCTGCTTAGCTCTCCCTTGCGCCCCCCGTTTGGGTAGGTGCGCGCGGGGTCTCAGGTCCAGGACACAGCGCCCCCAGCGGCAGCACGTCTTAGGGGCCTCTCCCCCACAGGCATCGCCGCCCGCTCTCTGCCCCAGCGGCCGCACCCAAGACCTGGACGCGCTTCTGGCCGTGATGAGGGGCGCCCGGAAGTTCCTCTATGCCTCGGTCATGGAGTATTTCCCTACTTCGCGCTTCAGCCGCCGCACCTTGTGCGTCTGCACGGAGCAGGGGCCTGGGGGCGGGGCCTGGCCTGGGGGCGGGGCCTGGGCTCCGGACGTGGAGCAGGGGTGGGGTGGGCGGGGCCTGCAGGGCACTGCAGCTGGTGCCCCTTAGCGCGCACAGGGGATCCTGGAGCGCAGAGGCTGATCTGCCCGTGGGCAGCGCCCGGGCACCTTCCCTCTCCTCCCAGGACCTCTACTCATCCCAAGGACCCTGACCCTCTCTCGCCAAGGTACTGGTCGGTACTGGACACCGCACTGCGGAGAGCTGCGGTCAGCCAGGGCGTGCGCGTGCGTCTGCTGGTCAGCTGCTGGCTGCACACGGACCCCCGCATGTTCCCCTTCCTGCGGTCCCTGCAGGCCCTCAGCAACCCGGCCGCTGGCGTCTCGTTGGACGTGGTGAGGACTGGCTCCCGGGGGGGTGGGCGGACCTGCGGCCACGGGCAGCGAGCCGCCTCTGCTGACTCGCCCCGCTCTGTTTCCCGAAGAAAATCTTCATCGTGCCGGTGGGGAATCACTCCAACATCCCGTTCAGCAGGGTGAACCACAGCAAATTCCTGGTCACCGAGCGGGCAGCCTACATAGGTGCGCTGGGGGCGGCTGGGCTCCCGCAGCGCCATCCGTTGAGGGGGCACAGCGCGAGGACACACAGGCCACAGACCCGCGGGAGGGGCCGTGTGCCCAGGCAGCGACCAATCCTGGGCCCTGATGGGCATTGCTCCGGGGCCAGCGTGGACTGCCCAGAACGGAGGGGCGGTGGGGGAGGGGCGGGCACTAGCCCGGTGGTCACTGCCCCACAGGAACGAGGGGCCAGGAGCTCGGGGCCATCAGACCACGGAGTCAGGACACCTGCCCAGGGGACGCGGGTGCTCAGAGGGGCCGCTGCGACTGGGGTGTGGTGGCGGCACAGGCCAGGCGCCCCCCTGTCCCCAAAGTTGCCGCAGGGCCAAGGGACCGGCGAGCTGCGAGGGACGCGGCTGAGCCCCGTGTCCGAGCGTCTCCTTCCCATCCCCAGGCACCTCCAACTGGTCAAGAGAGTACTTCAGCAGCACCGCGGGCGTGGGCCTGGTGGTCAGCCAGGGGGCCTCCTTCACCCCCCCAGGGGTGGCCACCGCGCAGGAGCAGCTGCGCCAGCTCTTCGAGAGGGACTGGAGCTCCCCCTACGCCGTGGGCCTGGACGGCCAAGCCCAGGGCCAGGACTGCATCTGGCACGCCTGAGGCCCAGCCTCCCCAGCTCTTGGTGGACAGGACTCCACCAGGCCGCCCCTCCTCCCCCATTCAGCCCTGCACGACTCACCCTCTGCCTCTCGAGCCTCCGGGCCCTGCCGCCCTGCCCCGCAGGCCCCGCCCCTGCCCCGCAAGCCCCGCCCCTGCCCGCAGGCCCCGCCCCCGGGCCCACCCCCCAGCCCCGGAATCCACGCTGTCTCTGAGTCCTTCTGGCGCTCTCCTTGGGTCCCGACCCTGCCAGGGCCGCAGGGCCGTGACCACCACTAGGCCACCCTGCCCGTCTGGTGGGCCCCTAAACCCCGCAAGCCTGGGCCCAGGGACCCCGGCACGGGGCAGGGGCCTCCCTTGCCAGCAGCTGTGACTGGGGGCTGGTCTTGCCAGCGGTGCGCGGCCCCAGCCTCCTGCCCAGCCGGGACGGGCACCTGGGTCCGGCCGCCTCCTGCAGGGGCAGCTCCCGAGGCCCTCTCAGAAGCAGGTCCCAGAGGACACCCAGCCTGAGGTGGGGTGGGGTGGGGTGGGGGCACCGTGATGTGCCTCCTTCTGGGGGGGATCCGCGGCCCTGGCACCAGGACTTCATGCCCTGTGGCGCCCTCCCCGGCGTGCTGGCCAGCTGGGCAGGACGCTGGACACGCGTGGGGACAGGCTAGAGGCCCTTTGCCCGGCCAGTCTGGACGGCACCCTGCCGGGCCCCAAGCAGGGCAGCTCGCTGTGCGGGCCTGAGCGCAGGCGCTGGGCGGGCATTCGCTGTGGGGCTGCGGAGACGCGTCCTGCGGAGATGGCTGGGGGGCCGGGCCAGGCGGGAAGGCAGGATGGGCGCTGGGTGGCCAGCATCTCAGGATTGAGTCCAGGCGCCTGGCCCCTGACCTGGTGCCTGCCCGCTGGCCTGCTGGGAGGCCTTGCCCGGGCCTGCACCCCTCATCTGCTGGCCAGCGACCCCACGACCTCCCCTTTGCTGTCCTCCTAGGCCAGCCAGAGAGGCCCGGAGCCCTGGTGGGTGACGCAGCGGGGCCGGTGGGGAGCAGTGCGGGGAGCGGGAGGGTAGGAGGAGCGATGGGCGGGCTGTGGTGAAGGCCGTGGGGCGGGGTGGGGTGGCCCCACATTTTGGAATCCTGTGCTGAGTCGTAAAGCAATGCTACCTTAATAAAGAGAAATCAGGGCCTCCCTGGGGGCGCAGGGGTTAAGCACAGCACTGTGAGGCTGTCGCAGCCACCGCAGCACGAGTTCGACCCCCGGCCGGGGAGCTTCCCCCAGGGCACAGCAGACCCTCCTGTCTCCCGCTGCCTCCTCAGCGTGTACTTCAGGGGATCTGCCTGTTCTGCTCCCCACTCTGTCTCTGGGAACCCTCGCACCACCCCACACCTCTGGCCTACACCCCAGCTTGCATGCATAAATAAACAAATCTTAAAAAAAAATGTTTAAAAAAAATAAAGAGAAAACACAGGCCCTTCCCAAGGAGCTGGTCGCCCGAGCAGGGACCCCCGCCTCCCTGCCGGCCTCTGCTCTCGCCTGGGGGCCTGTGCCTCGGTGCCCTCAGTCCGGGGAGACACCCTGGGAACAAGGGTGCTGGCCGTGGGGCCGCCGCCAGCAGCTTTGCCCACCAAAGGCTTTGGGAGACCCTCGACCCAGCCGCCACCCCCAGCCCCGGAGCTGCGCCCGTCACGCCCAGGGCCCGCGCCCGCGCCGGGAGCTCCAGCCGCCTAGTGCCGGCTCAGCGCCTCTCGAGGGGGGCGGGGCCCACGGACAGGGAGACCCCGACTCGCCTTCTCTGGGTCAGCAAATGGGGCAGAGGGCGACCGGAACAGAAGACGCGCTCCGTGCTGGGGCACCTCCTTTATTGCGCATCAGGGCAGCGAAGCGGGGTGTACCTGCAGCGGGCGCTGGCGGCCAGTGGGGTTGGGGGGCGCCGGGCAGCCGCCGGAACGCGGGGGCGGGGCGGGGCTCGGCGTGTCTGCGGGACCCGCCCCCTGGACCCGAGGCGGGGGCAGTGTGGGGGTGCAGGCCAGGGCCGCCCCACCCGAGACCCGGCGCTGGCCGACTGGAGGTCCCGCCTCAGGGGCCCTGGCCTGGCCTCGCGGGTGGAGCCCGGCCTGCAGGATCAGCTCCGCGCTGGCCGCGGAGGCAGCCACGGGCGCGGGGTCACGCCGCCGAGCCCCCCTCGTCCTCCTCGGGGGAGAAGCAGTCCCGGGCATCGTAAAAGGTGACCGTCTCCTCCTGGGGGTGTGGCTCGGCCAGCCCGGCCGCTGCCTCCGTGGCGCTCTTGCACTTCTTGCTGGGAGAAGACGCGAAGCCCAGCCTGGGGAGTCTGAACCAGCCCCCCTTCTCCTGTCTTTTGGGCGGCCCTGCCTCTGGCCCCAGCGGCGCAGGTGCTGTGGGGGGCCCCTGGCCTTCGCCCCCAGAGGCGGCACCTGTCTCCTCTGCAGAGGAGAACCCCACGCTGGGGAACCAGAGCCTGAGCAGGCCCGCAGGCCCCCGGCCGGCCCCGCGCTGCTCCCGGGCACCCTCGGCCGCCGCGCCGTCTTCTGCGGAGGGCTCCAGAATCTCGGCCGGCTCCTCGGCAGAACAGCTGTCAGAGCCCTGCCGGCCGGGGTCGTCCTCGGGGCCACAGGAGATGACCTCGAAAGGCTCCCGCGGGTCGGGCCGGGCCGCGGCAGCGGGGCTGGCGAAGGCCTCGTGCTTAGCCGCCCCGGGCCCCCCGCCGGGAGCCCCCACGCACACGCCAGCCCGCGTGGGGGGCTCGGGGATCGTCACCTTGAGCAGGGAAAACCCATACGAAGGCGTCTGCAGCTCGGAGGCGGGGACCCGGGCGCCCCGCACGATGCACAGGCCCGAGGCCTCTGCACTGGGGCTGCGGGCTGGCGTGGAGACCTCTGGCCGCTGCCGCCCCGCACCCCGGATGTGCGCTCTGACCATAGAGGCGGCTGAGGTGACCGAGGACAAGGCGGGGTCCACGGGCTGCTGGGCCGCGGCTCCCTCGCCCGCCTTCGGGGGGCTGGCATCCCGGACTCCAGGGCTGCCCTGCCACAGGGCACCGTCCACACAGCCCCCTGGGCACCACGCGGCCCTCCCCTCGGGGACGAAGACCACAGTCTCGGGGGGCGGGGCGCGGAAGGTGAACCTCGGCACCTTCAGCTTGGGGAACGCGACCGTCACCACGGGCTCTCCCCTGCACCCCACAGAGACGGGGGGAGGGGTCCCGGGCACCAGTGGGCCGAGGGCCTGGGAGTGCTGGCCCTCGGCTTCCTGCCCTGCCGCGGCGAGGTCCTGGGCTGCGGGGCCGGGAGCGCAACGCCCGCCCGCCTCTCCCGGAGGACCCGGGCTGAGCGTCTCCAGCGGGAGGGAGCCCTCGCCCGCCCCCTCGCCCGCCCCGCCCCTGGCCGCCCGAGCAGACGCCGCCGCAGGAGCTGGGCGCAGGGGCTGGCCTGTGGGGTTGGCCGGGCGCCGCAGCGCGTCCGCGTAGGAAGCTCTCTGCGTGGCGTGTGCAGAGGCTGCCCCGGGGACGCCCCTGCAGGCGGCGGTGGGCGGGGCTTCCGGTGCCGGGGCTGCGCCCCCCGCGGGCAGCGGCTCCTGAGCCTCTCCCTGCGCCCCCGCCCCGCCTGGCTCCCTGGAGGCCGCACGGTGGAGGCCGGGCAGGCGGAAGCTGGGCATCCGGAACCAGCTGTCCCGCGAGTCCGCCTGCCGCTCTCCCGCCGGGGCCGCCCCCCCTGGGCTCTCCACCGCGGGGGCCGCAGCGTCCACTGGGCCACCGGCAGGCGACAGGGCCTCGGCGGACGAGGCTCTCACGTCCCCAGCCGGGGCGTCAGCAGACGGGTGCCCGCATCCAGGCGGCGGGCGTGGCTGGGGCGAAGGAACCCCCCCTGCAGGTCCGGCCCGCGCGTCCACAAGGCGATGGGCCGCACCGGCAGTGTCCGCGCCAGAGACTTCGGTGGGGGACCGGCCCTCTGTCGCTGGGGGCACGGCCTCTGTGCCAGCGCCGCCCGCTCCCTCCGCGGACACACCAAGCACCCCGGGCTCGCGCGTGCTGGGCTGGCCGTCCTCCAGGCCGTGTCTTGAGGCCCCTGTGGGCAGCGGCTCCTTCTTGGGGGACCACCTCAGAGACGGCAGCTTGAGCCGCGGCAATTTGGAGGGGCTGCCCTTCCCGCTGCGGGCAGCCTGCCCGGCAGTGGCTCGCTCCTCGCCCACTGCCAGTGCCGCCGGGGACCCCTGCACCAAGCCCCCGGGGCCAGAGGAGCCTGGCGGGGAGCCCGCCGGAGGGCCGGGGGCAGGGGGCGTGGCAGGCGGCCCCCCAGCAGACACGGCTGTGGGAGTGGAACACTGGAATTTGGGTCCCTGGAATTTAGGAAAAGTTATTGGACCCAAAGACGGGGGACACAGGGGGTCCCCGGGGCCAACAGGGGACAATGGCCGGGGCCCATGGGGGGAGAGGGCAGGCTTCACATCACCCCCTGGAAAGGACCCCAGGGGCTGTGCCAGAGGAATGGGGGAGCCGGGGACAGGCACGGGGAGCGGGGCGGGGGGACCCCCCTCACGGGCACGGGCGGCGCTTGAGGTGGCAGTGCTGGGGGAGCTGCCGCCCCCCACCTCTGACGGGAGGGCCAGAGAGGACAGAAGGGGGGGCCCCGCAGTGGGCAGGAAGCCCCCAGACCAAGTCCCAAGGGAGAGTCCTCGGGGCGAGGATAACGGGGGGCTCTGAAGAGGGGCTGTGAGGACGGGGC
The DNA here is from genome assembly GCA_004024925.1 of Scalopus aquaticus. Classification (NCBI taxonomy): domain Eukaryota; kingdom Metazoa; phylum Chordata; class Mammalia; order Eulipotyphla; family Talpidae; genus Scalopus; species Scalopus aquaticus. Next base: position 9,692 of record PVIJ01024571.1, read on the forward strand.
GCTCCCCCGTGGCCTGCGCAGCTGAAGGACGGTCCTCGGCAGCAGCGCGGGGAACTGGAGGGCTGGCCGCAAAAGCACTGGCCAGGAAGGGCTGAGAAGGCTGGGGGGCAGTGCCGGAGTGGACAGGGGCACCGCCTTCAGGTGGGGCAGTGGGCCCTGAGCCGGGGGAGGACAACCCTGGGCGGGCAGTGGCCGGGACTAAAAGGCCAACAGCAGCCACCAACCCCGAGTCTCCCGGGGCGACAGGCCTGACCAGCGAGACCCCCGGAGCCCGGATGTCCACCTCTGCGCTGGGCACGGTCACGTCCACATCGGGGGCACTGACCTTGACCTTGGGGCCCTCCAGGTCCAGGCTGGGGCACTTGAGGTCCACCTTTGGCATCTTGAGGCTTCCCGTCGTCACCTTGGGGACGTGGCCCTTGAGTCCGGCCCCCAACCCAGGCTGGACGATGTCTCCTTCGGGCAGCTGGCCCTCGGGCAGCCTCACTCCGACTTGCAGAGTCAGGACGTCCACCTCGGCCGAGGGCAGCGGAATGCTCTGGTCAGGGGCCTGGACTTCTCGCGGCACAGACGGCAAGGTGATGTCCATCTGGGCCTTGGGCAAGGAGGCGTCCACGACGATCGAGGCCTTGGTGGGCTTGCCAGGGCCCGACAGGCCGAAGGAGGGCACCTTGAACTTGGGCATTTTGAACTTGCTGTCCCTGGAGCCCACGTCCTTGTCTCTAAGATCGACGTCTCCCTCCAGCGAGACCCCCGGAGCCCGGATGTCCACCTCTGCGCTGGGCAAGGTCACGTCCACATCGGGGGCACTGACCTTGATCTTGGGGCTCTCCAGGTCAACGCTGGGGCCCTTAAGGTCCACCTTGGGAATGTTGAGGCTTGCCGTCGTCACCTTGGGGACGGGGCCCTTGAGTCCTGCCCCCAACTCGGGTTGGACGATGTCTCCTTCAGGCAGCTGGACCTCGGGTAGCTTCATGCCAACCTGGACAGTTGATATGTCCACCTTGGCCGAGGGCAACTGAATGCTGAGGTCAGGGGCCTGGACTTGTCCCTGCACAGACGGCAAGGTGATGTCCATCTGGGTCTTCGGCAAAGAGGCGTCCACGACGATCGAGCCCTTGGTGGCCTTGTCAGAGCCCGACAGGCCGAAGGAGGGCACCTTGAACTTGGGCATTTTGAACTTGCTGTCCCTGGAGCCCACGTCCTTGTCTCCAAGATCGACGTCTCCCTCCAGCGAGAGCCCCGGAGCCCGGATGTCCACCTCTGTGCTGGGCACGGTCACGTCCACATCGGGGGCACTGACCTTGACCTTGGGACCCTTGAGTTCCATCTTGGGCACTATGAGGCTCCCCGTCTTCACGTTGGGGACGTGGCCCTTGAGACCCACCCCCAACTCGGGCTGGACGATGTCTCTTTCGGGCACTTGGCCCTGGGGCAGCCTCACACTGACCTGGACAGTCGATACGTCCACCTTGGCCGAGGGCAACTGAATGCTGAGGTCAGGGGCCTGGACTTGTCCCTGCACAGACGGCAAGGTGATGTCCATCTGGGTCTTCGGCAAAGAGGCGTCCACGACGATCGAGCCCTTGGTGGGCTTGCCAGGGCCCGACAGGCCAAAGGAGGGCACCTTGAACTTGGGCATTTTGAACTTGCTGTCCCTGGAGCCCATGTCCTTGTCTCTGAGATCGATGTCTCCCTCCAGCGAGACGCCAGCAACCTGGATGTCCACCTCTGCGCTGGGCACGGTCACGTCCACATCGGGGGCACTGACGTTGACCTTGGGACCCTCCAGGTCCACGCTGGGGCCCTTGAGGTCCACCTTGGGCATCTTGAGGCTTCCTGTCTGCAGCTTGGGGACATGGACCTTGAGTCCGGCCCCCAACTCGGGTTGGACGATGTCTCCTTCGGGTAGCTGGCCCTCGGGCAGACTCACGCAGACCTGGACAGTCGATACGTCCAGCTCGGCCGAGGGCAGCTGAATGCTGAGGTCAGGGGCCTGGACTTCTCGCGGCACGGATGGCAAGGTGATGTCCATCTTGGCCTTGGACAAAGAGCCGTCCACGTCGATTGCGGCCTTCATGGCCTTGCCAGGGCCCGACAGGCCGAAGGACGGCACCTTGAACTTGGGCATTTTGAACTTGCTGTCCCTGGAGCCCACGTCCATGTCTCCGAGATCGACGTCTCCCTCCAGCGAGACCCCCGGACCCCGGATGTCCACCTCTGCACTGGACACGGTCACGTCCACATCGGGGGCACCGACCTTGACCTTGGGGCCCTCCAGGTCCACACTGGGGGCCTTGAGGTCTACATGGGGCTTCTTGAAGTCCACCTTGGGCATCTTGATGCTTCCTGTCTGCAGCTTGGCGACGTGGCCCTT
>PVIJ01024572.1:0-12070 GCA_004024925.1 Scalopus aquaticus
GTTCCATTGGTCTTTCTGTCTGTTTTTGTTCCAGTACCATGCTGTCTTAATTATTATGGCTCTGTAGTATAATTTGAAATCAGGGAGTGAAATTCCTCTGTTTTCTTTCTTTTTAGTTAGTAGGGCTTTAGCTATGCGAGGTTTTTTGTGGTTCCATATGAATTTCATCAGTAGTCGATCTATTTCTTTGAAGAATGTCTTTGAGATTTTTATTGGGATAGCATTAAATCTATAAATTGCTTTTGGTAGGATGGCCATTTTGATAATGTTAATCCTTCCAATCCATGAACAAGGGATGCCTTTCCATCTTCTTGCGTCTTCTTCTATTTCTTTCAACAGAGTTTTGTAGTTTTCTTTGTATAAGTCCTTTAATACATTTTTATTATTTATGCAGAAAAAACTGCCTTTTCATATGGTTGAATTTGTTAAATTTTCTTTTTGTGAATATGTTTTTTTTTGCCTGTTACTCATGAAAGTTTTTTACTACCTGCTATAAAATATTCTGTGTTTTCCTTTAAAAATAACTTTTTTTTTTGTATTTAGATCACTAATTTAATAGGGTAGATTTTTGTATATAGTGTGAAGGGTAAGGGTACAGCATATATCCTAGTTATTCTAGTTATCCTATAGTTTTCAAATAATTATCCTGTCATTTTTTGAATAATCCACCTTTTTACCACAAATCTTTTCTGCTCTCTCCATCACACATCAGAGCTCCTTAAAGATGTGGGTCTATGTCTAGACTTTCTCTTGTGCACTTTGGGTGTACTCACTCATTCATGTCTAGTACACTATTTGCTTTATAATAGTTTCCTATAATGAGGTAGGGGCAATCTCTGACCCTGTTCTTTCTTTTCAAAATGTCTTGGAACTAGGATAAGGATGAATTTTATGTCATTAGTCTTAATTTTACATATAATTACAAAGAAAGGAAAAGGTAATGTGCACGTCTTGAAAAAAATGCAGAGAGTAAATATTTGTGGCTTCAAAATTTTGGGAGTAAATATTTTTTATCAAAAACTTTGCTGATGAAACAAAAGTTTTTTTTCTCAAGGTCATATAGTCAGCAGGTGGAAGACTCAATCTATAAATCTAGGTCTGTCTGAAGATGGACATATGATTTCCCTAGGGAAAAATGTGTGTGGGTTTGTGGTGATAGATATTTTTTCTGAATGTCCAAATTCATTTTCACATATTGTGTTAGAATTGTTTCTGGATGTTTCAGGCTGTTAGGAGTTTTCCAGTGTGAAGTTAGCCCCTTACTGGATGCTAGATGTATACAATGGGTTGGCTCCCCAATTCACAAGAATTCCCTTAGCCTCTGAGTCTATCCTACCCATCCTCTCTTAAAAAAAAGATTTATTTATTTATGCATAGAAGAACTGGGGTGTAGGCCAGAGGTGTGGGATGCTGAGAGGATTCACCAGAGACAGAGTGGGAAGCAGAACAGGTGGATCAACTGAAGTACACTGCTGAGGGGGATCAGTGGGCGAGGCAGGAGAGGTCTGCTGTGCCATGTGGGAATCTCCCTGCCTGGGGATCGAACTCGTGCTGCAGTGGCTGTGGATAGCTTCATAAATTGAGATTTAACCTGTTGCACCACCAGGAAGGCCCCATCTTAACCTTTATTGTGGACTGAATTGTGTTCCCCACCCCTAAAATTCATATGGTGACATTCTTACCCCAAATACTTTAGAATGTGACTGCATGTGGAGATAATGAGGTCAGGATGGCCGGCGTTCATCCAAACTGGATGTTGTCCTTATGAGACAACAGACAACAGAATTTGGATATGCAGAGAGACACCAGTGGGGCCAGTGCACAGGAAAGCCCCCAGCAGCACTCCAAGAGGCGATGGCTGTCTGCAGGCTGCAGAGAGAGGCTATGGAAAGAATTAGCTTGCAGACAACTTGACCCTAAATTCCCAGGCTTCTGAACTGTGAGAAAGCAAATTCTGTTGTGTGAGATCATCAGTTTGTGGTGGTTTGCTGTGGCAGCCCTAACAAACTAAGACAGCCAGGGGTGGAGTATCTGATACTAGAGATACTCGTTTCAACTCCAGGTGGCTAAGCAGATTTGTTTCTAGGAATTTGAAATTTATAGTGAATGGTCAAACAGTTAGAGGTGACTTTTTAAAGAGGGGAACTTGAAGGAGAAGGTTCATAATATTCTCCTTATAACCCTGAGCAGCTCCAACTTCTGTCCCTGTGGAGGGTAGTGGTGCCCCACTACCTCTGTGAACCCCATTACCACCTTTCCACTAAATGTGCTTTGCTCATTGGTGAGCCCATCAATTTATTCCAACTTAGCTAAAGAAATATGCTGAATATGCCCAGGTAAAACTTGTTTAAAATGATTTGAATGGAAATGTGCTTTGCTAGATAACTCTTCCTGAGATGGAATTGAATTAGAATATTTTCAAGTAGGAATGATTAATAACAAGAATGTCATCAAAATCTTCCTTTTTATAAATGAGGAATAATTTCTAGCTATGTGGATTTTCATCTGTAGGTTCTTTAGCAGGTCTTTCTTTGTGAGACAGTAGGCAGCACTTGCCTGGGATGATAGTAGCAGTGACTTAGTAGTAAGCTTCATTTTGGGGAACTAAGGAAAAATGGTCGTCCTTGGGAAGGGTAATGTGCTTAGTTGTCATCGCAGTCTGTCCGTCCTTTCATTTCCCTATCTCCTTTCTTTCTTCCTTTCCCTCTTTAGAATATTGCTAAGCATTTGATTCAGGTCTAGGATCCTAAATTTGTGTGCTTCCTCAGTGAATTGGAAATCTGAGTGAAAAGTCAGACTAAGCATTGCAGTAGAGTTTTGATATAGTTCTGAGTAATTTGAATTGGAACCTGTTTTTGGTTTAACTGTTGTAACTTTCATATACTTAATCATAACTGTTTCAGAATTTTATTCTGTATAAACGCCTGAGCTTTCTCAAAAACAACAAATAAAACCAAAACACGTATTTCTTTTGGTTGATAATGTGGATACTTGGATATTTCTAGGCAGAGTGGTTTTGACTTATCACAGTAGGCATACTTTATAAATCTTTGGAGCAAAAACTAAATATCTCTTCTCTTTAGTTGCTGTCACTTTTTTTCTTTATAAGATTCTATAGATATTAAATTGTTGTAAAAAGCAATCTATATGTAAATATTTTTTTAATTGGGATCTTTAGAACTAAGGATCATGGAGGACACTTTGAAAAACACTAAAGTTTTATTTCTTTTGTCTATTAAAAAATTTTGTTCTTTTATTATATATATATTTTTATTTTATATCTTTTACATTATTGTGTATTCCCCATAGGTTACCCACCACCAATTCACCTGTGAACCATCACCGTAGTCCCTTGTGCTCTTTTCTACCCCTTTTTGAGCCCTTATCTTCCCCCTCCCTTGCTGAATGTCTCTCATTTCTGGTTGCCTACTAGTTTTTGCTTTATTTTGTTGTTGTTGTTATTTTCTCCTCCTGATCTCTTGTTCGGTTCCCCTCTATCCCTTCTATAAGTGAAGCCATTTGATACTTTTCTTTTTCCTTTTGGCTTATTTCGCTGAGCATGATCCCTTCTAGCTCCATCCATGTTGCTGCGAATTGCATCTGTTTATCTTTTTTGACTGCTGAATAGTATTCCACTGTGTATATGTACCACATCTCCTTGATCCAGTCATCTATTTTTGGGCATCTGGGTTATTTCCATACCTTCGCTATTGTAAACAATTCTGCAATAAACATAGGGGTGCATGTGTCCTTCTGGATTAATGTGTTTGTGTCTTTGGGGTAGATTCCCAGAAGTGGTATTGCTGGGTCATATGGACGCTCCATTTTTAGCAATTTGAGGAACCGCCATACAGCTTTCCATAGTGGTTGGACAGTTTGCATTCCCACCAGCAGTGTAGGAGAGCTCTAAAGTTTTATTTCTTATGTAAGCGATGCACAATAGCTAAGATGTGTGTTAAAAATGTCCTCTGCTAACAGCTGATCAGGATGACCTTAATTGCTTCCTTCATTTGACTAGCTTAGGGCAGCTTTCTTCCTGAGTGTAGGACCCTTTCCTCTCTCCTCTCAGACCATTTATTTAGGAAATGTGCAGTCCTGAATTCTTTTTCTTTGGAAATGCATAAATCTCCAAAACCTCCTGCCAAGGAATGCCTTGGCAACCTGTGAACCGTTGCTTTGAGATGCGATCTGGCTATATTTTAGCTATAAAACCATGATAACAGGAGAATTTCCTTTTCCTTTGTTGCTTGCGTTTCTCACCTTTTCTGCAGTCACCTCAGCCTTCACTTGACCATCCATTATCCATTCCCACAGCCACACCTTTGCCTCTTGTCACCGGTAATCGCTCCACTTTCTCGCAATCATCCTGCTCCCTGACTCAGACTCTCTCTAGCTTGCTTGCCCAAACAACCCTGCCAGAATCATCTTCCAGCCTCTTTGAACTATGAGATTTTTGGTCTAATTCCTCCCCGCTCATCTGCTACCTACTTTCTTCATTTCTCTTTTAACCTAGATTAGAAATCATGACCTACAATTGCACTATTACTTATGTGAATGCCCGAAATATCTATACAGCCCTTCTTTTTTTTTTCTTTTTCCATCATTCATTTGACAAAACTCCAATCCTGGATGAATGTAGTTTTTGCTTTTTTTTCCTGTGCCTGAGCACAGTTGTCATTTTCTCAGTACTTTCTGGAAAAAGTCACCTGATAGAGATTAGTTCCAATGTATTCGGGTTCCTTTTGCTCCCAATATGATTTTCATTCAGTTTGACAATCCAACTAAATTGCTATTCAATGTGTTACCAGTTTTCAAAATGACTATTTCAGACTTTCTTTTCTCTCTAATATGTTCCCAATCCCATAATCTATCCTACTCCTTATTCTTAGCAATTTTACCTTACTTTACTTTTTAGAGAAAATATAAGGTATCAGATAGAAACTCCTTCTACCTTATGAAAGATATATACTTACCTACATCTGCCTTCATCCTTTTGTTCCCTCTCAATACGTTATGTGACCTTAAGTATGTAAGTCATGAACTCTTGAATCTTTTAACAGCGTTACTGGGGCCTAATTGGCATACAAAAGGTTCAGCTTACCTAGAGAGGGGAAATGAGCAAACTGAGATATCAAGTATAAGTCATCCCTTGCTCAGAAATGATGCACTAGCCAACAATTTACTTAAATATAAGTTGGCTTAAGATAGCCTGTAACTTGAGGATAACTCAATAACCTAGCCTGAGAACTTATTAAGTTGTACACAGCACAAGCATTAAAATATCGTCTCAGCACTGGGCAATAATGCTGCCCCTAAAAGCAACCTGGAGGCACCAAGTAGCTGAAGATTTTTATGATTATTTCAAGAGTTAAAAGAAAAAGATCAGAAATGCTTTGGGGCAAAATGCAGTTTACTGTATCCTTATTCCTTAAAAATTGATAATCCACATTTGGGTCATAATATAAATCTTAACGAGTCAGGAAATGCAGTTACCCAGGACACTTTATTTATGTATTCAGCATTATTTGCCAAAGGCCACCTCTCAGGTCAGGCATTAGGGGGACAGAAATAGAAAGACATGGCCTTGCCTGTGAAAGATGAGCAGACTGTATATAAGAACATTTACTCGATTTACTTCTTAACTTCTTCTCTATGTTGGAAATGGACACTCTACTCTGCTGCCTGTCAAACACTCTTGTATTTAGGAAAAGCATGCCTTAAAGTTAATTCTCTTTCTCAGGGTTACCACTTCCTTCTAGAGAATATTCTTAATCTAAAAATGATCATTTCTAAATCTGCAGCTGTTTCTGCATATTTATATGTGGTCTCTGCAACTGTGGTTTTTCACCTTTTTTGTCTATATCAGACCTTTTCTCATTTAAAGGAAATAAATGTGGCAGTTTTCCTTGCTGGGGAATACGAGCCCCAACCAGTATAGGTCATGTTGCTTAGAACATGAAACTGGCATACTGATGAGAATTTTATCTGACAAGTTTCTCCCCAATTTTGGGCTAATCATGTCATGATAATTACATTCATTTCCTTTGTTAAATCAGCCTATGTCTACATTTTCTCCTCACTTCTTTATTAGCAGTCTCTGGAGATATTGATTTCACCTATGATACAATAGCACTGAAATAAATTGTGGCTAACATACTTGCTTTGGCGAGAAGCAGTATTTTAAAATTTGTGGCTTCTTTGAAGTGTAGCAAAACATAGCAAACATTACTGAACTTAGACCACAAATAAATACTAGTTCAATGTAAGATTCTTTTTTTGTAAGATTAATTCTTCCAGACTATAAATGTGTCTGCCCCCATTATCTACATCTCTCCTAGAATTATTACATTGCTTGAATTGATAGGTGAATGCTAGTAGTGACAGGTTTTCATAAAAGGTATAGTTAATTCAAATTCCTAATTCAAGGGATTTGATTATTTTTTATGAAAGAGACTTTATAAACCTGAGGTTTATTATAGTCACAGAGAAGCATTTTGAGATATTAGTAATGTTAGTGTGCAGGCTGAGGGTACCCTGGGGCCCCCAAAATTACATGTTCTAAAGAGGTTCTGCCATCTGTCACATAAAGACGAAGAATTCTCTTAGCATGAAAGATTTTTTTTTTAAAGATTTATTTTTATTTATACATACAAGCTGGGGTGCAGGCCAGAGGCGTGGGGCGGCGAGAGGGTTCACCAGAGCCAGAGTGGGGAGCAGAACAGGCACATCAGAAATACACTGCTGAGGGGAGCAGCGGGCGAGGCAGGAGAGGTCTGCCGCACCATGTGGGATTCTCCCCAGCCGGGCGTCGAACTCGCGTCGCCGCTGCCGACAGCTCCACAGCGCAGTGCTTAACCGCTGCGCCACCGGGGAGGCCCTTAGCATGAAAGATTTTTAATGGAATAATTGTGCGTAGAGGAGGAAGAGGAGAAAGGATACATTTTCCTAAAGAAACAGCCAAAGTTACTCATCCCCTTGTGGGTAAATGCCCAGCCAGACAGGGTTGGCCCAAAGCAGGGTTGCTAATGCCTGAAAATCTGCCACCGGTGTAAGGCCCCTTTTGGTGGGGAACCAAAGGGAAGGGGCAAAATAGGCCAGGTAAGTCTGGGACTAAAGGAAAGAATTAAAGTACAAATCAAGATAAAGGCTGCCATTGTCAGCCTCCCCACAGGGCTCTCACCCAACTGTCTCTGATTATCTCTACTCCAAGGGTCTCCTTCCCTGTCTCTCCTCTACGTGTCCTCCAAGTGATCTCTCCAAGTCTTCTCCAGCTTCCCCTCCCACTCAGGTCGTTAGGTGGGTGGGGCAGGGACATGGAAAGTCCCTTTTTATGGAAACTCCTCTCTGTAACAATTAAAGCTTTTGATCAGGAGTTGGGAGATAAAATTCATATGAGACTTACTCGTTTTCAGTCAATCTTTTAACTTCTGTACCTTAATCTATTCTTTTGAGCAATGGAGGTGTCCCGTTGTTCCAGGGTAACCCCGTGGGGTGCCTGTTTGGGTTCTCACCCATGGGCTTAAAAGAGACTTAAAAACGCAAATGCAGGCACACACAATAAAATTAATAAAAAGATTTATTTACAAAAAGGGAAAAGAAAAGTTAAAGAAATAAATTGGTGAAAACGTCCTACCAGTTTCGCTGAGCTGGACTCTTCTCAGGAAAAACTCTGGCCAATCCACACCACGGACCAATAGGGCTCTCAACCCCGATGGCACTCTGGGATTCGTAGTCCTAGGTGTCTTGGCTCTCTCCTGCCTGAGGTGGGGGTGAGGTCCTGGGACACTCCCCCTTCCTGAGGACCACCCTCTTGGTGACCAAAATACATATAAGGATTTTGAGACAATATTATCAGAAAACCTTCAAACATTATAAGAACCTATGCAAATGTTTTTTATAATTGCTAAATGTGCTTTTGTGCAACTATAAGGCATTTGTTATTATTACCATACTTTTCATTTTTCACTATCTTGGCAAATGTTAGCCTTAAAACAATCAGAAAATTTGCAGATTAATTGAAAAGCAAGATTTGCTGCAATCATGACTCAAAGTAGATATTTGTAGTCCAACAATTAAAAACATACTTCTAGGTTAAGGCTGTAAATGATGCTTGGTAAGGAAGGATTTTAATGAAATTATAAGTTTTAAAGAATTAAAATATGCTCTCTCATTACTAATCGCAAATTAGGAACTGAAAATAATTGTTTCTTCTTGTCTTCACTTTTCAGATAGAAATGTTTCTTTCTAGCTGTGCATGTGTGAAGACTTAGTACATTTTGTTCTTCTAATTTATGCAGGAAGTCCACAACTTACAAATGGACTGGGTTCCAAAAGTACCTTTTAAGTCAGTTTTCTGAAACAGAGACAGCCATTTGCTTTTCCTAACTGAAAGGAAAAAAAATCCTACATGCTCTGGAATATTCCACACTCTAACCTTTGCTCCAGCTGACTCATGTGCCTAGAACAGTTTGAATTCTACGCTTTATCAAGGTCATAAACCGTGAGTCTTTGGGAGCAGAGACCCCCATCATACTCTTTTGTGAGAACTGACATGTCCCCAGGCATACAGCTATTTGGACCATCCTTTCCTTTAATGGGCAAATGTAAGAGCAAGAGCCCCCCTCCCGCCTCCCAGGGGCATAGACTTGAGGTATCTGGGGGAGGCCCTTCGGTCCTTTGTTGCTGGTCCTTCTCTGGCTTACTACTCCAGATTGTTCTGTGGGTTCCCCCCCAAAACTGATCCAGTGCCACAAGTCAGCCGACAAGAGAATGTGGAGAATCAGCAAATATTAATGACCATGTTACTATGAAGAATAATTAACATATTTGTCTGATTATTTTGGATTATTATTAAAATTATTGCATTATTTCACTAATGTTTAGGGTTGTCTTAAAACTGCAGAAAAAGGGAGAATTGCTACAAAACTGGATGAACTCAAAAGAGAGAGCTCTTGATAACAGATGGGAAATTGACTTTTTAGCCATTAGAAGTTACAGGAAATTAATTGCTTTCTGACCATTTAAAATAGTAATTTTGCCTGTTTTTAATTACCATGATTTCAGAATAATCTGCTACATTTTATTTATAGCATACACTCAACTACCACTATGCGGCAGATTCTTACTTGTTGGTGAATAAATGAATCAGCAATAAATGGTGTTCTTTAGGTCTTTCCTAATTGTTCTTGTTGGAAGTAGCTGCACTTTGATTAACACAGAACTTTATATATATTTTTTCAATGTGCTACTTTCTAACTTGTATTACGGTTATTTGTGTCCATTTTTTGTTTCCCACTTACTGTAAGTGCAGCGAGAATGTTACAGGCCAGCCCCTATATAAATGGGGTGCCTGTCTGGGTTCTCACCTGTGCACTTAAAAGGGACTTAAAAGACTCAACTGCAGACACACGCAATAAAATTAATAAAAGGGTTTATTTACAAAAAGGGAAAGGAAAAAGATAAAGAATAAATTGGTGAATGTGTCCTACCAGTTCCGCTGAGCTGGAATCTCAATGACACACTCAAAACCTGGCGATCCACAGCCACGAGCAATAGTCCCCCTTCAAGCTCACAGGTCTAGTTTTTAAATCCCAAAACCATTGTTTAACTCCACCCTCAGTCCTCAGCATCCTTCCTTCAGTGATGATGGCTCTGGGATTTGTAGTCCTAGGTGTCTTGGATCTATCTGGCTTGAGGTGGGGGTGGGGTCCTGGGACACGCCCCTTTCCTGAGGACCACCCTCTTACAAGAAGAGTAAACATGTTCTCATTATTGTATATTTCGTATTTCTAGTACTCAGCAATATATGTTTCAGTGATTAAATACCTAAGTAGACATGGTATGTGCTTGTCCATGCATCCATGCATCCATCCCTTTTTTTTAAAGATTTATTTATTTATGCATACAAGCTGGGGTGTAGGCCAGAGGTGTAGGGTGGTGAGATAATTCACCAGAGACAGAGTGGGGAGCAGAACAGGCAGATCAACTGAAGTGCACTGCTGAGGGGAGTAGCGGGTGAAGCAGGAGAGGTCTGCTGTGCCATGTGGGAATCTCCCTGGCCGGGCGGGTATCGAACTCGTGCTGCAGTGGCTCTGGAGAGCTTCATAGTGCTGTGCTTAATCCATTGCGCCACCAGGGAGGCCCCATCCATCCATTTCTTAATCATAGTGGTCTAACAGAAGAGGTATTCTGACATATTACTCTAGGATGCAAGCTCTGAAACTCAGTTTCCGTACATATAAAGCAAAAGATGAAAAATGAAATAATGAATATATCTGTGTCATAAAGATTGAACGAATACATGCAAAGATCTTAGCACCATGCTGGTCCATAGTAAGCACCAATATATATTAAATATGTTTGTTGCTCTTATTAATTAAATGAAAAAGCAAAGTGCCTATTTGTTCAGGCTCTGTTGGGTCTTGAGGACAGAGGAGAATGAATCTTTTTCATAAGGGGCTCAATGTAGTGAGAAAGACAAGCAAAGACAAATGTATCACACTAAAGAGTGCCTCTGCTAACGTGCCGGACTGTGGGGCACAGAGGAGGGACAGGTACCCAAGCCTGGGGTCATAAAGGTTTCTTGGAATAGTGATTCCTGAGCTCTCTAGTCAAAATAAAGCTGAAATGTAGTTAGCTGTATTAATCAATGGAGGTGTACTAATTTTGCATGAATGATTCAGCAAAATAGGAAAAAAAATCAGACAAAATTGAATAAAATGTTAGCTTTCAATGTAGATTTGGATTTGGCAATTGAGGAAGTAGAGGTTGTGTAGGACTTTTTAGCTGTTTCATATCATTTGGCAAAATGATTGGGATCCTAGCAAAATGCAAGACACACCAGTCACGGTACAACTTGAAAAAAGAGTCTTGTGTGAATAAGGTGCAAAGTTGGGTATGTTCAGAATCCAAACCCATGATTTTGGGTGTGGTCAGAATCCCCATGACTCATGGCTAGAGCCCTGCCCTGCAGCTTGGCAGAGTGGGGACTGACAACCTGTTACTTGTAACCACCCGCTAGCTGAGAGAACTCAGAATGGAAGTGGAGGCTTTCTATGCACGTGGCACCTTTATAAACAGCCCTTTATAAATGGATAGGTGGGTCCATTGGCTGAAGTGCTCTTCAGGTCTAGCAGAGCCCAGCCTGCAGGAGACAAGCTTTTACAATGGAGAATAGGGCAAGCAATGATAGACAAATTGAGTCAACAATCTCTGATTTACCTGCTAAGCAAAGAATGGAAGGAAAAGAAAGATGCCTCTACAAATACTCCATATTCAACATGAACAAAATTAAATTCATTTTTCTTCTCTTCCTTGTTTTTTCCTTGATCTGTCACTCTTCCTGCTGTCTTCAGATAACTGTCATTGGTAGTTCTACAATTGCCGTTTATACAATGTCTATCTACACCTCTTGGTTTCATCCCCAATTCACCACTTTCCCTACCTTTAAAAAAAAATCTCTGTAGAAATCTTCCAGTATGTATTTCCTCCAACCCACCACGCCACTTGCCCTGCTGCTCTTGGAGACGTTACCTTAGCTTTCTTAGACCTGTCTCCGTGATTTTAGTCTCTTCTCTGTTTCATAATTATGTTTTATTCAGGGCCAAATGGTAGATAGAAGACTGTTTCTATGCTATCTTTGTTATAACTACTCAGCTCGTCTTTCTAACATGAAAATAGCTACAAATGATATATAAACAAATGGACAAGGTTGCATTCCAATCAATCTTTAACTGTGAATATTGAAATTTTAGTTTTCAAGTGACATGAAATATTCTTCTCTTCATTTTAAAAACTCATTTAATGCTGGAAAGGATGTGGAGAAAAAGGAACTCTTCTACACTGCTGGTGGGAATGTGAACTGGTCCAACCACTATGGAAAGCTGTATGGCGATTCCTCAGACTGCTAAACATGGAACTTCCATACGACCCAGCAATCCCACTTTTGGGAATTTACCCAAAGGACACAAAAACACTAATCCGAAAGGATACATGCACCCGTATGTTCATTGCGGCACTATTCACAATAGCAAAGGTATGGAAGCAACCCAGATGTCCAAAAATAGATGAT
>PVIJ01024573.1:0-12101 GCA_004024925.1 Scalopus aquaticus
ATTTCGGTCTCCCCAGTCTAGGAGCTTAGCTGCTCCCCCAACTGCAACATCCTCCTTGATATCTTCCATCCTTCCACCTAAACATTCTCATTGGGAGAGCTGATTGTTCCTAAGCTGTAGACAGATGTCTGTGGTCTTGATAGGGCTGGGGGAGGGGGAGGGTGCCAGCCAGGTAGGAATCTGCACACAGAGCACAGGCAGCCCAACAGTGTATTGTTAATGATCTGTGTTCCTTAAAACTCTTGCTTTTGAACTGAGAATCTTGCCCTTTCATGCCCAAATGAGTGCCAGACACTGATATTATCAGATGTACCAGGGTCAAGAGATCCAGGAAGCTGATAACAGATTTCTAGAGCCTAAATGTGACAAATACCAGAAACATCAATGGCACTACTGTTCTGATGGCTGTTTGCTTCGACTCTGTTTAGCACAGTATAAGTAAGGCATCTGGGATGAGATGGCAGAATGGTTTCTACCGGCTCCGTTCTCTCAGATTATTGACCAGAATTCAAAACATAAAGTATTTCTTCTAGATTGCCTTCATGTCTCTGTTCATTGTCAACTGTAGTGATGGGCACAGAACCTGGTCATTTCCAGGAATGGTCTCTTTGCCCACAGACCACTGAGTAAAATTATATCCCCACTCTAACATTGTCCGAATATTCTCACCTGGAAGCCAGAGGAGAAGAAAGCCCCAAGACCTATGATGGAGACACCTCCTCACTGCTTTTGTCTTGTCCATTTTTCTCATCTCACATCTCAAGATCAAAGCCTCCCTGTCAGGGCCTCCCTGGTGGCGCAGCGGTTAGGTGCTGTGCTGTGGAGCTGTCGGCAGCTCTATGCGAGTTCGATACCCAGCTGGGGAGAATCCCACATGGTGCGGCAGACCTCTCCTGCCTCGCCCGCTGCTCACCTCAGCAGTGTATTTCTGATCTGCCTGTTCTGCTCCCCACTATGTCTCTGGTGAACACTCTCGCAGCCCCACGCCTCTGTACTGTACCCCAGCTTGTATTATAAATAAACAAATCTTTAAAAAAAAAAAACAAAAAACCTCCCTGTCAGATTCTGAGAGGCAGGACACCTCCGATGTCAGAGGAAGGATATATTCACACCGTGGACATCCATGCTGCTTACATGCTCAGATGGTGTTTCAGGAGAAAACTGTCCCTCATCCCTTCTTAAGTGTACTAAGGCTCCCTCTGCTGGTGATCTACTGAAAATGTTGATTTTAGTTGCACATCCTTTATATCTACATTTTGAGGAGACTACATTTATGCACATACCCATGAAACTATCATAATCCTGGTATTGGACAATCCACCACATTAGCAAGATTCCTTGTATCCTTTTGGAAATAATTTTTGTTAGGTTTATTAATTTAACTTCATGGTTCACTTTTTGTGCTAAGAATATATAACACGAAATCTACCCTCTTAACAAATATTCTTATTTATTCTTATTATTCTTATTTATTCATTATTAACTTAACAAAAAGTTAAGAAAATTATGTTATTGTTTGTGGACACTGTGCTGTTGAGTAGATCTCCAGAATTTACTGATCTTGCATACTTGAAATTTTATACCCTTGATTTTGAAAGACTTTGTCCATGCTTGATCATACATGGGGCTAAGCAAGATGGCAAAGAGAAAATTTCTAAAGGAGTCTCTGGTATAGTTGGCTTTCATCTGGATTAAATAAAACAACAGCCCATACCGCCATACTGAGGACTTGTCGCTGACTGTGTTAACTTTCATTACTCTGTCACCATGGAGCCTGAGGAAAGTGTGAGATTCCATGGTGCTTCCTATAAACAATACTGGATGGATAACACAAGTTAAATAGACCTGGTAAGCCATTGAGGTGACACGTAAAACTGAATGTGCTCTGAAGACAGTCTGTAAAACCTGCAAAAGTGCAAGGTCTTGTCACATTGTGAATCTGGAAGTGACCAGGTTTTCTGAGACAAGCTGAAACATCATCTTCAACATAAAGGACAAACAATTCCATCTCTCTCTCTACCACTGAGAATGGAGACAGCGTTTTTTAAGGTTCTGTAGCGGTTTGAGACAGCACGCATGACACACTGGAGACGAGACAACACAACACAACACAGGTCCCATCTATCAGCTAATTTGGAAGGCTGCCAGTCAGGGTGGAAGCAGGCAGAAGAGAACTCTCCATCTGGTTGAGTCTGTGAAATGAGTGGCTCTGCCACTGTGCCAGTGACCCAGAATATCATGTGTTGCTAGATAGTCTATAACACAATAGTGAAGTCATTGTGTGCACACGGTCAATCCTGTAATGTATCCACATCATAGATTTCTAGAGTCTAGAGCAAGACTGTGGCATTGTAGGAAAGAAAAATTATAGAATTTACAATGTTCAAAAAACACCTATAAGAATGTCAAGGGCCTTGCTGGACATATTAAACACCTTTAGAATTAAGGGGCCCATTACAATCATGTCATATCAGACCTACCAAATGATCAGGTGGGATAGACCTCAGCAGCAGTCAGTCTTAGGACAGAGGTGGTGCATTTGTAATTAGACTTAAGTCAATTCAATGGTTTTACTTAATTCACATGAACTGGCATTCAGTCCCCATATCATTTACTTCTCTTGACCTAACTTGTCTTCATCGGTGTGTATTTTAGCTTCATGGGAGTTCCCAATTAGCTAAACAAAGTTCCAGGTTTACTTATGGAAATTGGTATTAAGTAATGAATCTAATAAAGTGCATGTTCCCATTTACACCCCATCTTACATAAGACTCTGAAAGAAATGTTGAATTAGGAGGTATTTAATCAGAGCACAGGTCAACCACTTACTGGAGACAGAGAACTGGCCTGCCATAAGGATTTACATGGATTCCCACATAGCTGGTAAATTAAGCATCAGGAAGAATTTGGAAAACGAGAGATCAGATCTGGAGAAAAGGGTTATGGTGTACCCATGCAAGTGGACACTAAGCAAGCAGGATGTTGTCTCATGTCATCATTCAGCACCATTCAGTCAAGACACTGAATAAGAATGACCAAGCACTGAAAAATTCTTCTGCCTCTGATTAGATTTGTTGGCCCCAGATTTTGTCTCAACTATCACAATATTTGTTCAGTATGTTCATAGATAGGGTAATCCTGATGACAAGGATGGAGGTTATATTTATGACTGATGATATGAAACTACCAATGTCATCTCCACCATGTGGTTTAATTATCATCATGTCTGGATAGACTTTCCATATCCAGGGACTAACATCAACAGCCACTGGGGAAACTTTGTACATCAGATCACTTCCCCATGTCTGGAGGATGTGGTTTATCTTTACCAGAATTTACTGGGTGTAGTTTAGATTCTCCTGCTCACTGAAGAATCTCAGCTGGCCTCATTGTCTGAGGTTGCACAGAGTTGATAATTTACCAATATAGGACTACTGCAGAAGCAGGAATATATGTTGTCATGAAGAACATGTAATAGTAAACCCTGAATCATGGAATAAAATGATCCTACCAAAGCAATTATCACACAAAGGGTCTACCTGGGTAGGATATTTTGCATCCTTTGGAAACTTTCCTTTAAGATGTGCTATAAATTTTTTAGTGATGAAATTTTGAAATGATGAAATTTTTGCAGCAAATATGCATGTGTTTGGAAGCTTAGGAGTAGAATGAAAAACAGCCTCCCTAGTTATTACCTATAGTGACCCATTTGGGGAAATTGTGCTTTCTGTTGCCAACTTTAGACCTTGCTTGACTCTGGTTTTTCTTTCCCACAAAATGAATCTTGCCATCTTGGAGTGCTATGACATACCCTAAAGCTATGGTAGTTTGGGGCTACCTGTGCAGTAGACAAGCAGTCAGTCAAAACCTATGTATTTATGTCAGGGTAATTAACCCTGTTCATCATGAAATGAGGGTATCCTGCAACATTTGAGGGGACAGAACATAGTATGCCTTATACCTGCACTGAGCACTACTAGAAGAATTGGATAAATCTGGATGTTGATTCTCCCCAACATTGCATAATGAAAAGTCGGGAATCACCATGACAAGGTGGGAGAGGAAACAATTGTTTAAAACATTTCCAGATCTCTTGGAAGCTTCAGGAATAGTTCCTTCTTCTAGCAGAGGTGTCTGTACAGGAAATGTCCCGGCTTGAAAACAGTCAATGTAAATTCACTATATTTTCCCCCTCAACAACATTTCTCGGAGATACTAGTCCTGGTTTCAAATCCAGTAAACTATGGATAACCATTTTAGAATAAACCTGTCTATGCAATAGAATCAAGTAGGACTCCAAACAAGGACAACTATTCAGTCTTTGACTAGAATTTACTAAGCTATTCTTTTAAAGCATTCCCCAGCATATTTTTAGGTGTGGCCATGATAAATTACCACCGATAAGTGGATTTCGACTACTCTGTGGGTCAGCAGGTATGGCATCAACCCCAAACAGAAGCTTGTTAGATATTCAGATTTGAAATCCCACATTGACATGAGCCAAAAAATATCCAGTTTTAAATAGAATTTTTTTTTTTTTTTTTTTTGCACCGGAATCAGGAAAGAGGAATGCTCATACACTGTTGGTGGGAATGAGACTGTCTCAGCCCCGACGGAAAAGAGTATGGAAGATCCTCAATGTTAAAAAATAGTTATACATACGAGCCAGCATTTCAACTCCCAGGTATCTACAGAAAGAATGAAAAGGCCCTAGTGAAGGCATATGTGTGCTCCATTGTTTCAGGCAATTTACGTCCATACAATGTGAGATCATACTGTGCGCATGTCCACAGTTGCAGCATTGGAAAAAACTCAGTGCAGAAACTGACTCATTAATGTTTTCAGCAAGGAAAAATGTGAGAGTCAATGAACATATGGAATAACAGCTCAGAGAATTCCTGGCAAGGAAAATCAAGTAAGGATTTTTTGCACTGTTATTATGGTGCTGTAGTGTATGAGCCCCCATCTCTGATCTTTGCGCTCCATTCTCCTGGTGGTAGTGAGAGGGATCATCACTAGCAAAGTGATCCAGTGGCAGAGGTGACATCAGGACCTCATTAGGGTCTCCTCCCAGTCACATGACTGATCTTCAGTGCAGATGTGAGGTCAGCGGGAGCCTAAGTGGATCTGTGGGAGGGCATGGCAGCCATTACCCTGGGTGTGGCTCTGTGGGCAGAAGTGATGGAGGATATATAATGCAAAATAAGATTAGAACTAGACCCACACAAGGAAGCAGGGGTAGAAGAAATCAACATAACCACTGGTACAATCCCTAGGTGTGGGCTCCTGGGTTGCAGAGCATGGGTAGGCGCTAGACAGCAGTCTCTAGGGCCAAGGATATGGAGACTGAACCCATTGTAGAATCTCCAGGTCTCTTTTCTAATTCTAGCTTGCCAGTAAACAGAAGGCCATCCTCCAGGATGAGACCCCTCCCAACTGAAAGAATGCTGTATCAGTACCATCCTGGCAGGAACTCGGGGCAGCCATTTCTCTGCCCACCTGTGCCTATGCAGGTGCTTTCCTTTACCAACTCTGTCCCTCTGCAGGGCAGCGGCCTGCCTGTCTGCCCATGATCTGCACCATGCAAGCCTCTCTTAGCAAACCTGCCTCTCAGCGGGGCAGCTCGTTCTGCCCGCTTGTGTCTGTACAAGTGTCCTTTACTTCCTTGTCCTAATAAACCTGTTCTTTAAGTATAACTGAGTCTCTGTCTTGTGGAGAAACTTGTCATGTGCCACCGAAGGGAGCTCTGGTGAAACCTTTCCCAGAGTAAACCCAAGGCCCCTGCTCCGCTCTCAAATCCATCGACTCTAAAACGACATCAGGCGCACCCAGAAAGGGGAGGAAGGGGCTCTGGGAGTCTGTCCTGGCAAGTGCGGCAACAGGAGGCCTGTTGACACAGAAGAGAAAGCAGTGGCTGTGAAGGGCCCTTGTGGCCTCTATCTCCCGGTCCTCCAGTCATTTCGACCTGAGCCCGGCCTGAGGGCCACTTGCTCTGGGCCATGCAGAGGCTGAGCCCTCCGGGGGGTTTCAGAAGCATCTCCAGAGTCCACACCAGTGAATAGAGTAAGGAATTATGAGGGAAGGAGGAAAGTGTTTTCCCCTGTGAAAATGTGTGAGACATGCTGAAGTCTTGTCATTCTTTGTGTGAACTACAAACTCATTTTTATAAACCATTTGTTCTTTGATTTTGGTCTTCCCACTTAAAATGCAGTTTTAACTAGAATCACTATGGAATCCATCCAGTGGTCTCCTTCCTGGAGTTGGGGGCAGGACAAGTGGATACCGGGTCAGCAGAGTTGCCCCTCTAGCTGGTGAAATGAGGCATGAAAGATCATAGACATATTTGGGTTATTTGGGTCTAGCCAGAAAGAAACACCTGGAACGTCCTGGCTTCCAGAGCTCCCCCTCCACCCCATTGTACTTTTTCATCTGCTTCTGCCCAACTTGGGGTCCAGAGCACCAGCAGCCCCAGGAGCTGAGCTGGAAACTGTGCTGTATACAATGTGATCTCAGGCCATTTTGATTGAGTGAAGAGATAAATTGTAAGATAGAGTAGGAAGCTGAGAAAAAGGGGAAATACAGATTTCTGAATGTTATCAAAAGTATATACCCCAAACAGAAAATGTCAACATGTATTCAATTTGGGTTGCCCCTGCCCCCCACCTTGCCTGCTCCATGCTAATGTGACCACACTGCACACAGGCAGGGAGCATGAGGGGGCCTGTGCATCTCCCCTGTGACACGTCTGGGGCTCAGCGCTCCCTGCATCTCCCTGCTGCTGTGCAGGCCCAGGCTGTGTGCTGACAGGGCCAGGAAAGGGGGCACCTATGTTGTAACGGGGTACAGAGCCCTGAGACTCCATCAGTCCTCTTGACTCCCCATAATCTTCCTCTCCACACACAGACCAGCTGAGCCTGCTCCCTGATAAGCAACACATGCGGGCAGCTGGGCCTGCTGAGCAGGGAGGTTTTTGTTCAGGGCTCAACCACTGTGGGAGGAGCATGTGTAGCTTGATGGCAGTAATAGATTCCAGTGTCCTCAGCCTCC
Organism: Scalopus aquaticus; assembly: GCA_004024925.1. NCBI lineage: Eukaryota > Metazoa > Chordata > Mammalia > Eulipotyphla > Talpidae > Scalopus > Scalopus aquaticus. The sequence continues at coordinate 7,048 of PVIJ01024573.1, forward strand.
ACCCTGCTGATTTTCAGGGTGAAATCTGTCCCAGACCCGCTGCCACTGAACCTGTCTGGGACCCCAGAGCCCCTGTTGGATACTCTGTAGATCAGGCCTCTTGGAGACTGTCCCGGCTTCTGCTGGAACCAATTCATGTAGGTGTTTCCGTTACTATGTACGAGGCTCTGACTGGCCCTGCAGGAGATGGAGACCTGCTGCCCAGGGACGGCGGGCAGGGAGAGGGGGGTCTGGGTCAGCACAACCTCCCCACTGGAGCCTGAAGAAATGACAAAGAAACAGAAAGTTATGAACAAATTTAGTGAACTATTTACATGATTTTCCTTTGGTCATTATTTCTTGTCACATCATTGTTTTTTTGAGTATGATATTGATGGGCAACAATACCTGCTTTTAAAACTGATTTTCAAGAATCTCTAGAATTCTCCTACCCCACCCCTCCCTCTCTTCTGTGTCACAGTCTTCACTAGAGCACAGGTCCTTGACATCGAGTCCTTCTAATTCTCTCTTGCTGCTTCCCAGAGACTGAGACACACATGTCTATAGTGTGTACAGACTCCACAGGAGCGGTCACCCTGAGCTCAGCCTCCCCACCCCATGACCTTTCTCACCTCCCCCTGCCTTACCTGGGGTCCAGAGCATCAGCAGCCCCAGCAGCTGAGCAGGGAACCTCATTCTGAGAAGCTGAACTGATGAGCCCCCATGAGCCAAGGCAAGATCAGAGCTGCCTTTTAGCTCAGACTTGCCAGGGCAGCTCCTCCCTGGGGGCCTCATGCAAATGCCCTGGGGGGCAGCTGGGTGGAGGGAGCAAAAAGGGGATGCAGGAACCTCTTGTCTGCAAAGAGACCTAAATACCCTCACTCTGGAGGACAAGTAAGTGAAGAGATCCTTGCTCCTGCAGTGGTGCTGGTGATGTAGTTTTAGAGAGAGCGGGGTCCTTGGGTTCACGCTGGTTTCCCTCTGGTTTCACCAGAGCTCCCTTCGACGGTACGTGGCAAGTTTCTCCATGAGGCAAAGACTCAGTTGTAAAGAACAGGTTTATTAGGAAAAGGGTCAATGAAGCATAGGACACTTGCACAGACACAAGGGGGCAGAAAGAGCTGCCCCTACGTGGGGGCAGGTTGGGCTTTTATCCTCTTATTTCTGTCTGGAGGGGCTCACCTTCGAGGAATGGGAGACTTCCACTGACTGGCTAGCTAGAATGAGTAAAGAGACCAGAGATTCTACAATGGGCTCAATCTCCATATCTTTGCAGTCTAGTCTTCCTATGTTTTTGTAACTGAGGTGTTGGTGCCTAGGAATTGTGCTCATGGTTATGTTAATTCCTTCTACCCCCCATTTCCTCATCTGGTTTTACCCTTGAGTTAGGAAATGGGAGTTATATCTCCTCCATCACTGGGAGGATCTGGCCTTGAAGGCTGACCCTGACCCAGCTGCAGGGGACAGGGCTGGACAGAGAGCCAGTCCAGCAGGCCCAAGCCTCCATTATGGTATTTGTCATAAAAACAGATACTTAAACCAGTGGGACTGAATCAAAGCCCTAAAAATAAACATCTACATATATAGTTAATTGGTTTTTTGCAAGGGAGCCAAGAATACTCAATGGGGAAGGAGAGTCACCACAACAAGTGATGGGGTAACCTGGATGACCACATTGAAAAGAAAAAAAAAATTGGATCCCTCTCTCTTATGCCACCCACAAAATTAAGTTGAAATGAATTAAAAACTTAATGTAAGTCTGACTTGCATAAGAGAGTAAAACTCCTAAAAGAAAATGAAACAAAGAAACTGCTTGACATTGTTCTAAGCAATGACCTTTTTTTTTTTTTTTTTTTGATAAGACACCAAATGTCCCATCGGGTTCACGCCCTTTCACATGGACACACTTATTCCCTGTCTCAGCTGGTGCGCAGGGCCCAGAGGGACCGGCTTGCTGTCCAGGGTCCAAGGCTGAGCCTGCTTCACTGGGTTCTTCCCAACAGAAATGACCAACCTCTGATAAGGGCTTCAAGGTCAGAGATGGGCTTTCGGGACAGGCAAATCAAAAGGTGGGGTGCTGATCTGGGGTTCCAGGTTCTGAATAGAAGCAAATTCTGTCTCATGAATGTGACCCAGGCCAAGCTGCTTGATTCATAATATTGATGATTTTATTCTTTAATGGAACAAAATCACAAGATGCATCTAGTTAATATAATATTAGCTGGCCTTATAATACCAGAGGGAATTTTTTTCAATAAACACTTATCGTTATCTGAAATCCTCAGGTCCCTGCAGTTCCCGTGAGGGGCCTTGGCTTTTGCAGTTTCACTCAGTCATGTTCGCTAGCTGCCTCCTCCTGGCTCAGATGCATCTGGAACAGAACCCAGAGGCTTCCCTGCCACAGATCAGTAGTCTCTCAGCTGCACACTTTCCCCTTGCCTGATTTTTAATAAACGTAACAGTTCCTGATGTTATTCTGTTAATTTATTTACACTTATGTATTCCTGCACAGCTCCCCCCTCTGCTACCACTAGCATAGGATTATTTGGGATCAAAGTTGTCTTATTTGCTCATGTGAAACTGCTGCTCACATGGCAGCTGTGACTAGTTCCTGAGGTCCTAACACTAAGAAAAAAAGCATTTAGGTGGAACATTTCCATTCCTCATTATTGCAAAAAGAATCAATGCATTCCACTCACCTCAAGACCGTGGCATATTTTCACAGATAAAAATGATCAATTGGCCAATGAGATATATGTTTACATGAATATCAAACAAAATTTTGGATTTTACTAAAAGTTTTGTGTATGAAATGTGAATAACCATTGACAGTTGCAGAAGAAGGAGCAAAGCCCTAACAGCAGTGGGTCTTGATGGAGAGGAGAGGGAAAGGCAGAGAAACTAAATTACCATCTCGTAGAATCAAATCTTCAATGTTATAGGCAAGAACAACTCTGGTCCTGCACTTGCAACAGGGTAAATATGTGCATTGAGAATTTGACTTGCCTGCCCCCATGTGGTGTTGACAAAAGGGCCAGGGGAAAGTAGGAACATACAAATACAGAAATGACATGTCAGATCTTAGACCCTCCTCACCTGACCCCTGTCCAGAAATTGTGCAGACAGACAAACCATCTGCCCACGACCCGGGAGCTCTTCCAGGCTGCCTGGGGTCAGCGGCCGCAGCCTCACAGCTCATCTCCCCCTTCGGAGCTGCCCTCACCCCGCTCTCAGGCTGGCTCCCAAGCGCAGTGGGGAGAGAGCTCCCAGGGCCCCATAACAGACGGGACATCCCCTTTCCCTGTGTCCGTCTCTGTCTTTTTCTCTATAGTGGAATGTTCGAGCCTCTTTGACGTCTGGGCACAACCCGGTGCACATGCGGAGGCCAGGGCTGGCCCTGAACCGGAGGATGTGAGGAGCCAGCTTTCAGGGGGACTAGAAAGCGATGACTCTGCAGTTGGCCCAGCTTGGGGTGCAAGAGTCCTGCCCTGGGGCCCCTGGGTAAGCAGAAGTCCCCAACATGGTTAACTCTGGACTTAGCTGGCACCAGGGAGGCCCCAGTGAAGCGCAGTCAGAGGCGCAGTCCTGTGAGACGTGGCTAAGACAGGACATGCCGAGGCCCTTAAGATAGGACACTGAAATTAAAGCTGTTCAGTTCATACAAAGTATATTTTATAAATTTTTTTAAAAAAAATTGTACTCAATATCGGTATTGGACACTTATCAGAAAACTCTCCCAATATTTGGCTATAAGAGAAACTATAAAATTAAATTCCAAATCAAAAAAAGAAAGCCAGAAAGCATTCTGAATTGAAGATGTGTGTGCGAAATCTGTAGGAGACAAGAAAGCGGCGCAGTCAGGGCTCTGGGCGCAGAGCAATAAACACGTAACAGCAGAGATGGTTTCAAATCAATACCAGGGCTGTTACCCCGACGGATGGTAAGGGAAGAATACACTATCCTGAAAATCCAGGGTGTCTGATCAAGAGAGTTATGGCCATGCAGCCACGCACGTCTGGGCCGCAGTGCTGAGTGTGTCAGTGTGGAGAAGGGCACAGTGCAGCTGGGCAAGAGAGAACTCGGAGAGGGCAGGCGCTAGAGCAGCTGCTCACAGTACTATGAAAAGGGAAGCCAAATGGGACCATAACCCAGGCTGCTGCTCTCATGTGAGACCCTGAGGGGTTTCACTTTCTCAAAGGCCAAAACCACATTCAGTCCAGGAAGCTTTTATTTCTCTGATGGTTAGTGAGAGTGATGAACACCCCACAAAGGTCTTAAGTGGCAGCAGTGACAAGGGACCTCACTAGGTCTCCTCCCAGTCGCATCACTCAGAGGTGGCTGGACACAGGTCAGCAATGCTGGTCACTAGTCAGCTACACTGGTCAGCAGGTAGAGGCGCAGAAACACCACTGTTACAGCTCTGAGAGCTTTTGGCGTAAGCCAATGTCAAACAGCTCTTTAGAGACACCGGGTTCAGGCTCTTGGTGCTCTTTGGAGGTGGTGTTAGAGACAGGCCCAGAGGCAGGTGCAGTGGTCAGGTCTGTGCTAAGGTCTAGGGAGTTCTCAAAATTTGCAGAGGTCTCTGGTAAGGTCTACAGAGCTCCTGACAGATCTGGGAAGGGTGTGATGAATGCATCTGCAGCCATCTGCTCAATGACTGAAGCTGGCTGCTACTCTAGCTCGAATCCTTTTCAGGGTCCCAGGCTTTCAGGCCTGTCTGGACAATTTACAGTCATGGCTATTTGATTAGAGCTGGTCAAGTGCCAACCAGATTGATCCATATACAGCCCAAAATGGTCTCAAAAACCTTGAAAGGTTTTGGTAAGAATTCAAGCTTGATTGGTCCAAGAAAGCTTAAATCTGATTGGTAATTTACAATTCTGGCATTGAGTTCAAAAGTGAAATCTCCACCTCGTGTCCAGACCCAACTTATGTTGATGTTGGGCAGGGTTGGGTGTCTCTGTCCTGCCAGAGCCAACCAGGCTGGACTAGCAGTTACCACAGAGCAGTCCAGGCTGATGCCACAAGCTTGGGGGCCCTGACCTTCAAACCAAGCTGGTGTTCAGGTCTGCCTT
>PVIJ01024574.1:0-12065 GCA_004024925.1 Scalopus aquaticus
ATATGGTCTTTATTTTTCTTTTTGTTGATGTGTTGGATTACATTGATTGATTTTCAGATGTTGAACCATCCTTGTGCCCCTGGGATAAATCCCACTTGGTCGTGGTGTATTATTTTATGGATGCATTGTTGGATCCTATTGGCCAAGATTTTATTAAATATTTTTGCATCAGTATTCATTAGGGAGATTGGTCTGTAATATTCTTTTTTTGTGTTGTCTTTGTCTGGTTTTGGTATTAGAGTAATATTTGCTTCACAGAATGTGTTTGGTAGTACTCCTTCCTTCTCGATTTTTTGAAAGAGTTTGTGTAATATAGGGACTATTTCGTTTTTGAATGTTTGGTAGAATTCATTTGTGAAACCATCTGGTCCTGGGCTTTTGTTTTTGGGGAGGTTTTTCATTACTGTTTCAGATAACTTTAATCTTAAAGTTTAAAGTTAAACTTTTAATTTAACTAAAGTTAAGTTAAAGTAAAGTAAAGTTAAGTTAAGTTAAAAGTTTAACTTTAAACTCACTTTTCTTTTGAACTAGACCTGATCCCTGGAGATGAGAACAGGTATTTCATTCTTAACAGTTTCACTTGTAAAGATTTAGAAATTATATTCAAACTTTAAAGCTTTCTCATTTAATAAATGAGAAATGTGGCAGCTGGAAGATACTAAATTCCAGGCTTATTTTTATTTTTTTCAATATTTTGAAAAATCCACTATCAAAAGACTTGTGTATATATAAAGATTTTCTAACCATAGGAAAGTGGGTTGTGTTCATAGTCTTAAAAGACTCACTATGATGAAAGACTTACTGCCTAGAGCTTTAACTTCCTTTATAGAAAACAATTTCTCTCACTCTGAGTCAAAGCAATAGATCAGAGTAGATTTGAAAGTCAACACCTTTAAACGTGAACCCAAAACAGAAACACTCGGTAATAAGCTGATGTATTGATCTGACTTGAATGGACTGTTTTAGTGGCTTAGTAATGCTGAGTCCCAAATGTCTGAGTAGTTCATTCAACTCCATTTCCACCCAGCATCCAGATCTTGACTCCCCTTCATCCTCAAAGTCTCCTCTCTACCTTCTATTTACATCAGGATCACTTAAGGATTTTCTCAAAAATACAGAGACTAGCAGTTTCCTCCTATGATTCTAATATGAACCAAAGCTGAAAATTACTGTTGTCATTTTCTATTGGAACTCTCTCAGGAATTTGTTTTCTCCAATTCAATGACACCAATATCTCTGAATTAGAATAATAAAATTCAGTAATTATAGATTTGTAATTTTTTCTTATACATGTGTTGTTGGAATGTATCTCATATTTTCTGGTATACTATATGCTCATATTCATGAAATTGTTGTTGGTAAGTGAATTATTCGCTCCAGTGTTCAATTTTTTATAAAATTCAATACCAAAAATAGCTGATAGTTATGTACAATTTTTATACACCAGGCACTACCTAGACAATTTATATATACACTCATTAAATCCTTACTACATCCTAGGAGTAGAGTAATATTTTCACCTTCATTCTCAAATGAGGAAATCAGATCACAGAGAAGTTGAGCAATTTATATAAAGTGACACAACAGAAGTATATGCGAGCCTAAGTTTTCTAGCTCTTTTCTGATATATTATTTGCCTTTCCTCCTTCATATTTTGTGATGTTCTTGAAACATTCATTATCAAAGCAAAAAATGCAGAGAATAAATAGCTTAATAAGAAGAGAGGATTAAAGCATTTCAGTGTTCTTGGACTGCGAACAAATTGTAACATGGCTTATTTTTCCCCCATAGGCAAACCAGTAAATATTAAAATTGGATGCAGAAAGAATCTAATTGTGATTCACTTGGATTTTTTATAGGCACTAAAAGTTTCTCACAACTTCTAACAGTCCGACACTGTGGTGAGACAGGAGTTTGGTGGTAAACGTTTACACAATAGAAAACTAACGTCACCATTTCACCTACTCAGTTTTTATAAACATCAAATTATTCCAATCACATATTTACAGTCCCTCCTATGTGTAGAGGAAAACAAACAAACAACAACAATAAAAATAATGACCAAAAACCAAACAGACATTAAAAACCTGCATCAACCTTTTCACTACATGAACATTTATTTATTCAGCACTATGTGGTGGGCATCATCTTAGGTGCCTCTAGGAATAGAGATATGTAGAAAATGTCTCTCATTGGCAATGCTTTACATTCTTGATTGATGTGAAGCAACAATTTAAAGTGCAGCAGCAGAGGCCTCACTGGTGGCCCAGCGGTTAAGCATTGCATTGTGGAGCTGTCGGCAGCAGGCACACGAGTTCGACGCCCAGCCACGGAGATTCCCACAAGGCACGGCAGACCCCTCCTGCCTCACCCGCTGCTCCCTTCAGCAGTATTTCTGTCCATCTGCCTGTTCTGCTCCCCAATCTGTCTCTAGTGAACCCTCTCACCACCCCACGCCTCTGGCCTGTACCCCAGCCTGTATGCATAAATAAATAAATCTTTAAAAAATAAAGTGCAGCAGCAAAGTCTCATGTCTTGCACACACCACATGGTAAGGCACCTAGCACTAATTCATCGTAGCTCTCTGAGCAGCTTGGTTTATGAATACTAAGACAGGATAAACACTCTCTCTTGATGAAGGACTCAGTAAGGCTGGAATCAAGAAACTTTTGGAATTAATTGGGTGATAGGAAATTTCATCAAGTTTCTTTTGGGTAAAACCTAAAGCCATTCTTATTAATTTAATTAAACTGATATCTAGAGATAAGGGATCTGTATTCTTCATTAGAAGTGAGATAGAAACCCTAGCAGTAATTACTGTTAATTGCTTGTGCTTAACTATGTTATCACAATTAAATGTATTAAATTGTCTTTACTCTAACAACTACACTTTTTGGATATCCTCCTACTTTAGGTAATTCATCAGACAGCAACACCCAATGGCGCTTTGATAACTGAAAAGAAAACCAGCATCTTAGGCCTAACTTTGTTAATCTTAAAATTTACAAGTCTGTAGCTCATATCTCCACTAAGTTTTCTTTTATGTATCTATTTGTTAAATATTTATTCTAGGAGAACTTGGTGTACTAGATATATTTTCAAACGTTCCTTTTTCCTGCGTTTACCTTAGTACTATCTGCATTTATAAAATAATTTCATATAAATATAAGTAAAACTTACTTTTCTTATAAATGAGAAGTTGCTGTGTTTCCTAATGTCACTTAATTGAGGACTCAAACTATAACTTGAATTATAAGATCATAAAATGAGAAATCATAAAACAAGAACCAAACTTTTAGCAACTTAGTGTATGGAGAATGATGAGAAAATGTTTTATACTTTTTTGAATGTGACCTCAGAAACCCACTTAAATCAACATGGAGAATGCTTCCCTAGATTTCCGATTAATGTTGCACTCATCCCAGGAGACAAAGACCCAGTGATTAATAAAACAGACAGCAAAGTCATATATTTTTTTAAAGTTCTGGCAGCTTAGCATTTTCAAATGCTGAAATTAATCTGAGGATTAATGATGAAGAAGGTTTGTGAGGCAGTTTTAGCTCACACATTTTGCAGGATAGAATTAAAGAGAGGAACTAATCTCCAAAATGGGAGAAAGGAGTCAGAAACAGAGAGATCATAAATTCACTAAAGCCTGTGTTCTTAGTTTGCAGAATGGCCTAGCACCTGGGATTTCCTAGACATTGGCCTGGATTTATTGGCTTATTGGAGCTTCACAGTTGGAGCATAAATTATGTCACAATCACTTAGACAATACCAGTTATACATTTTGCATTCATTCATCAAACTTTAAATATCACTGCAAACCCACATCGGTTGTAACCAGCCTTCCCACCCCCGATCCAGTTTGCATCTCACACATCACACACAAGCACTCTTCTCCTCACCTCATATACTCTCTTACTGTAGAAATCACAATGATAAAATAATAGTGGATTTTAATCTTCGTCTTTCCTAGAGAGGATCTATAATGCATGAGTCCTCCAGGAAATAGGTTGGCTATCTCAAGCTTATAAGAATTCATGAGCCCAAAAGTTATCAAAAATTGGAAGTAAATTTCTTTAAAGAGCTTTCTATTATGAAGTTGATGAAGATGTCTCTCAAATTGAAGAAAATTTAAAATGTGTTTTGAATGTGAGATAATAGTGATAGCCAGATATCTGTTGCATGAGGTATTTTTGTTTGGACAAGGCTTTTAAAGGTATGTTAAAACTGGGTTGAAAATGTGGAAAACTCTCTCCAACTCTTTTCACTACACTGTGACTCCACAGTCTTGGTCTAGTTAAACATGGCTCCTGCTTGGATTTGATTCACTGTTTCCTTCCTGCTCCAGTTTCTCATTTATGTGGCCATCCCATAGCCTCTTGTCAGGTAAATATTTTTAATAGGTCATTTAATAAGTTTCCTTCATGGCTCAGTAATATGCTGTCCCTGGTCTCTCAAAGTTCTCCATTATTTTCCCTACCTTCACAAACAACAGCATCTCTAGACACCCCAGGGAAGAACCATCTACTGAGTTCAACCCACTCATTTTGCAGCATACCTGGTACTCCTCAAGTGACTGAGTCCTAGCCTCTGTGCTTGTGTGGGTGCTGCTTCCTCCATGTAGAGACCATACCTTCCTCCAGCCCCTATCCAGGTCTAGTCCTCCTTCAGGGTACAGCAACATTGCCTGAAATTGGTGTCTCATCTAATTTTTCCTTTCTCTGAACTTCTACCACTCAGTAGGGTGGTTTTACATTTTATTTATTTATTTTTTAATTTCAATGAAGTACCTTTCTTTTACATCCTTGTTAATTTTTGACACCTGAGGGGATTTCACCAAAGTTCTCCCATCACTAAAGCACGGTAGTCCATCACCATAGTCTCTGTGATCTTCACCACCCCTGTGATTTTCACCCATTCCAATCTCCCTCCTCCTTCCTCTCCCCTCCTCGACACCTCAGGTCTATGATCAGCTTTCAAGGTTGTCTCTGTTTGACCCTTTGTTTGGTTTCTCTACATTTCACATATAAGTGAAGTCACCCAGTAATTATCTTTCTCCTTCTGACTCCAGGAATGGGAGCTATCTTAACCGACATTAACTGCTATATTGACAAGAGGACTGCCCACCAGCCAGAACTAGGAAAGTCTATTTAAGTCAAAGGAGCTGGATATTAAGGAAAGTACAATGCAGGGACCCAGGTAAATCAAATGGAAGATACTTACTATGACCACCTCTAGTAGTTGCTTCATATTTGACTCTACTTGCCTATATTCCAATTACTTTTTAGTGTGAGTAATGATTATCACAGCTTTTGGAATCCACCTTTATTCCTTATCCCAAACTTATCTCTTTCTTGCAAGGTCCTCACCATGTCCCCCACTGGAAGAGGACCTGTGAGTATTTTTTCAGGAGAGCCTTGAGACATATGATGACAATAGGGAACCTGCAGGAAATAAATGAATGGTCTAAAAGATCTAGGTTGGGCCTCCATGGTGGTGCAGGGTTCAAAGTCTCAGTGCTATCAAACTATCACCAGTTACTTCTGCATAAGTTCCATCCCCCACCAAGGTGCTAACCCACATGGCACAGCAGACCTCTCCTGTCTCCCCTCCTGCGCCCCTCAGCAGCGTATTTCAGTAGATCCTCCTGTGCTGCTCCCCACTCTGTCTCTGGTGAATCCTCTCAATCCCTAAACCTCTAGCCTATACCCCGGTTCTTATATGCATAAATAAATTTTTAAAAAATGATGTAGGCTAAGTATCCCACCAAAGTACACCATTAAGACATCAAAGCATTCTTGGAGAGTGTCTGAAATTACTAGAGAGAAGAATTTCCTGTAGTCATACAGAGGCTCAATAATTGCTAGTTTGGCATTAAGGAGGTGGATCCTTTTAAGTAACAAGGAGCGACAATTCAAATGTTGGCAAAGATATAAAACAAAGAGAATCCTCATGCCCTACTGGTAAGAGATAAATTGATCTGGTCATTTTGAAAAACAGTTTGATAGTTTGATATTATTTAGTAAAGTTGAATGCACATACTTTCTACAATCCAACAATTCTTCTGGTGTATATCCTGCAGTAATGCACACGTGTGTATCAAGAACACATACAACAATGTTCCCAACAATATTACTAGTGTGAGCCTCAAACAGGAAACAACCCTAATACCATTCAAAATTAGATTGGATAAAGTGTGCATAATTATCAATATGCTACAAAGTAGTGAAAACGAGTGAATCACCGCCATATACACCAGCATCTCACAGATACATCACTTGATGAATGAAATCAAACACAAAATACATACTATAAGCTTCAACTTAAATAAATTTCAAACATAGTTATTACTGAGTTATATCAACTGAGTTCAGGACCGTGATTACTTTTGAGGAAAGAAGGGATAGAAACAGGGGGGACAGAAGGATGATTGGCTGTTTCTTGATGAATCCACAGGATTTCCTATATGACAATTCATTGAGGTACATGTTTATATTTCGTGCATTTTCTATGTATTACACTTCAATAAAGGGTTGAAAATTGCGGAGTACATGCTCATGCAAAATAGTACTACTTAATGTGTGTTTTCAGTATTGATCATGAATTTAACCCCTTTTTCCTAACCTCTCTTTTGCAGTAGCAGAAAGAAAGTTGTTTAAAGAAACAAGGAATGAGTCTTAGCTTTCCACCCAAATGAGAGTCATGTGTTAGAAATGATACTTGGAAAATAAACACAGAGGTCTGTTTTGGCTTTTAAAAGTTCAAGTCAAACCTAATAGGGAAAACTTGTAAAATATCATCTCAAAGAAAGCTACCTGCTTTCCCCTGGTTCCTCTGATTTCTTTTTAGGGTGTTGATTGTCTTTCACGGTGGGTTTGATTTTACTCTTAGCATCTTCAATGCATGAAACTGGGTCTCTGGGAAACAGAGAAAAAACAACAAAAATGAGGGCTCAGCAACACATAAGTTAACTAAAGAAAGTCTATGACTTGGATTTCAAACTAATTAACGACCCTTCTAAAAAGTCAGGATGGATCTCTGCTCTTCCCTGTATAGAGACGTAGCACAAAGAGCGTTGTAGAAACTGCCAGAGTGGAAAATCAAAGGCCACCAGTCCATGTGAGCTGGAAGGCAGGAAACCGAAACCAGCAATTTTGTTGTCATCGCCAAATGAAACTTTCAGAGACTATCCAGGCAAAGGAGACAGTTTTTGTCTTAGGAAAGTCATAATTTGTCGAATCATGTTTCTCATTCACGTATTTGTAAATGAGGAAGTCCTTTCTCTAAATGGGAATTTCATGAATTGAAATGGAAATAGAAAAAGAAAACAGTTTTAAAATAATCTAGGAATTGAGTGAGTGTGTAGTTAGTGATTATGTGAATTTTCTGTTAAATGGATCTGCAAATAAATGGGAAACAGTTGAGTGTTCTGAAGCAATCTGTATGTGGGTTTTCACTGGTTTGTAATCTTTTTCCTAGCATTTGGCTCTGCAGTCTTGGTTACTCAACCTTTAAGTCTTGGTTTCTTCATCTGTAAAATAACATAGCACTAGTACCTAGCTCATAGGATATTTATGAAAATTAAATAGGTGAGCTCTGTAAAACACTCAGTGTCCATGCTGACACATAGCAAATACTCAGTTTGCTAGATTATGTAGTATGTTGCACACACCATCAAATTTAACAGCAGACATTTTCAAGGCATAGGTGTAAGTGGAGAGTACTGAAATCACTATTATAACTCTGTTCATAACACAAATGAAGAATTCATTAAATAAAATAATGGTCTCCTTTAAGAAGTATTCAATCAGAAAGCAGCTTTTAAATTTCCAGAGGCAAAGGTTTTAACCTGTAGAGCTTAGGTCCATAAATCTTTTTGATATTATTTCTTTCTTTCTCAGGAAAGAGAAACAAAAGTGGGTGGTGAGATGTCAGAGTGAGCGGCAGAGTTAGTAAAAATGGAGTGACCAGAAAAACTTTTTATTGACTCATGTGAAATAAATTATTACAAAGTGGTCACTGTTGAGATATTCATGAGTTCATGAGGCCTCAGTGCCATTGAGGAAAAGGAGAGTTAATGGGTTCCATCAGAAAGAAATAATAAAAATTAGGAAAGCTTCTCTTTGTGCCACATAACCCTGGCATGCTGGTACTTTCAGAGTATATGGGGGATGAGAGTGTGCATAGAGTAGAGAGGCAAGAATTCAAAAGGGAGAAAGACAATGTTCTTCTAGAAGAAAAAATAAATGCTCTATGGCAGTCAATTATAAGTCAAAGGTGAAGTGTGGTTGTCTTCTCCAGGTTTGTATCAAGTAGGTGTCTGGAATGATTATGATTACACAGACACCCAGTTCAGGAGTGGGAGGGTCAATCAGTTATTAGAAGTGGAGCTCACTTCTATTCCACCAAGGCAGTGTTCTACAGAACAGCTGTTCTCAAAGTGGCACCAGGATCAGCAGCAGCAGCATCTGCCGTGGGCCCAAGAGTCGTGCAGATTCTCTGACCCCACACCAGATCTACTGAATTGGAAGCTTTAGGGATATTGAGCAAGTTCTCCGTGAGATTCTGATGCATACTCAACTTTGAAGACCATGTATAAATGATACATTAACAGTAAATCAAGGCAATCATGTAAGTTCATGAGCAGACAGCTTGGGCTCAAAACCTGTTCCTTAGTGAACATAGGAAATACCATGAGGAAACTCCTATGTCACTAATTTATAACATGGGAATGATAACCACAAAGAACTGTTGTAAAGACAATACATGTTAAATGTAGTGCCTGATAGCAAGAGATTGGTAGCTATTAATATCATTTTCACTAGCGGACAATAAAAAAATGCAGACATGCAGTAATGTAAATTTTTCATAGCCTCAAAATGTCCATTGACCTGTAGCTTTTTTAAAACTTAAAGTAGTATCAGTGGTGTTGCAAATTATCTTGTAACTAGAACATTTAACATATGGACATTTAAAATAGTCACTGATATTTTGGACCTAAAGTTTTTATATTTGTGCTTTATTGTTCCTTTTTTTTCTCTTTAAATATTTTCCTCGGGCCTCCCTGGTGGCGCAACGGGTTAAGTCACAGCACTATGAAGCTATCCAGAGCCACTGCAGCATGAGCCCTCTAGAAAGGGAAAAGAAATTAAGAACTATGAGGTAAATAAATTTAAATCTCTATTGATTTTTAAAAAATAAATAAAATGTTTAATGAATGAAGTATAGACCCCTTAAAAGGTAATATTTGGAGATGAGGAGCCTCCTCTTTGCCACCCAAATAAGAAAATATATGCATCCAGAAGATGCATGATTCCCTGTTCATAAAGGATTACTTACTGGCCTCTCCTTTGGACTGGTCACCATACATTTACAGCAATTTTTGAAGGACACTGAAAAAAATAGAAGTGTATCCACAGGAAAGGCACAAGGGGAGTGATAGGATAGGAAACCACTTCAATCAAAGCATACTGAAACATTTGGGAATATTTAGCCTGGAAAAGTCTCCAAAGAAACATATACTTCTAAATATTTAATAAACGATCACATAGAAGTGAGAAGAGATTTATGCTCTGTTATTTCAGAGAAGGCTGTTGATAATAAGACTTTTAAGAGATTGTTTAAAGCTTCCCATCAATGGAATGATGGAATGGAATGGAATATGCCTCACTGGCAGCATTCAAATAGAGGTGAATGAAGAATAATTTGTCAGGGATGATAAAAAAGTAACATGTGACACACGCCCCCAAAACATGGCAGTGAACAGATGCTAGGATTAGGCTCTCCCACAAAATATAGATTTATGGACAGAAAAATCCCTAATTTTGAGAGCCGATCTCAGGATAACTGAATGCCCTACACAATACAATCATCCCTATGGGTGCTTTAGACTTAAAGATAAACCAAAAAGTCGGAGTAAAAAGAAGAGAAAAGACACCGAACCCCACACGGAGGAACAAAAGAAAGGAGGGGTGGACAAACAAGCTTTACAGAGCACCACTGAATACAAGGTTAGAAACCGCGGTGGGGTCGGAGGGCTCTGGCCAACTAACGGGAGCTCGACCCCCACTCTCCCACCCCAAGAGCCCCCTCTCTTCCCTGCGTGGCAGCTCTGAAGTGCAGGAAAGCTTGAGGGTCACTGCTTTCCATCCCCCACCTGGGGCTAGGTAACATCTTAGTAGGAAAGACAAACTGCCAGCACCCTGTGGGGCCCTAATCCCTCACTGGTTGCTAGGTGATATATTGGCCTGAGAAACTGGTCTAGCCAGAAAAACTGCAGAGACCACCTCAATCACCTCCCTACTCTGTAACCTGACACCAAGAGCTGATGTTAGAGAACTCTACTTTTCTCTAACCTGACTGGAGGTAACCTGACCCAGAATACAGACTCCTGCTGGAACTGTCTCCAACCACACCCTCCTCCACAAAGTGTCTGCAGAAAGAAGGGCTACAGAAAGGAAAATAGAGCTCTTCCCCAACCCCTGCCATGGCCCCACACCCAACTTCTAGGAGGTTGCACAGTGGCCCCCCAGAACCTAGGTGGGCACCAACAGCTGCCCACAACCTCTACCCCTGCACCCTCTTGTGGATAAGTGGGGCCCAAGCAGCAGAAAAGAAACTTAAGATCAGGAACTCTCGACCCCTCCCCACAAGACAAAACCACAGGGGCAGGGATAACCCCCAGGCAAACACTGAGGGGAAGAAGAAAAATAAAAAGGGGGGCAGAGAGAGAAAGAACAGAAAGACTACTAGCAACCATAAAATGACAGCAGCCACAGTAGGACAACAGCAACATCTGACACTGGAAAGTGGGGGTTGAACCCTAGCAGGGGGCCTACCCAGAAACTCCAAAACCTAAAAGCAAAAGGACTACAAAAGTCTCCCCAAGCTTACATCTACCCAATACCTTTTTTATTTTTTTCTACTTTATTTTTTTTATTATTACTCTCTCTCTCTCTCTCTGTGTGTGTGTGTGTGTGTGTGTGTGTGTGTGTGTGTGTATTTTTTTTTAACTACAATCCACCACCCCTGTTTCTACCCTAATTCCACCTGGAACCGGAAACACATTGGAGACACATCACAAAACACAGAAATTCAACAGAGAAAAAAGAAAATCTGGGAGATACCCAGCCACAGCCAAGGCAACTCAGACACTAGGAAACAACAAACACTCCTCAGCAAGTAGAACCAAGAACCATGCCTGCCGGCACCAACAGCACAGGAATGCAACGATCAGAGCAAAGCAGAAGGCCAACAACAGGAAGAAAAAAAATACAAATGACCCTCAAAACAATACACCACAGAAAGAAAATCCCTCTTCAGAACCCAATAATATGGACATAGAAGATTACATCTGCCTAACAGATAAAGAATTCAGAATTGCCATAATAAAAAATATAATAGAATTAAATGAAAAGAACAAAAACTGAGGAAAATAAATGAAGAACTGAAAAACGAGAATGAATCCATACAGAAGAAAATGAAGGAAATGGAGGATTTACAAACACTAGTAGAGAGCCATAAAAGTAGATTACAACACATGGAGAAAAGAATAAGCACTCTGGAAGATAAAGATACTGAAAGAACTAAGACAGAAAAGGAAAAAGAAAAACAAAGGAAGAAGAATGAGGAAAATCTTCAGGAACTATCTGACACCATGAGAAAAGGAAATATCAGAATCATAGGAATCCCAGAAGGAGAAGAGAGAGACAAAGGAACAGAGAAACTTCTCAAGGAGATAACTGAAGTGAACTTTCCAAACATGAAAAAGGAAACAAAAATCGACATACAGGAAGCCAGAAGATCTCCAAATTATTACAATGAAAAGGAAAAAAACAGCAAGACATATGATAGTAAAACCATCGAGAATTCAAGACAAGGAAAATATATTGAAAATGATGAGGACAAAGAAACAAATAACCTACAAAGGAAAGCCAATCAGGCTGACATCAGATTTCTCTGAAGAAACATTAAAGGCAAGAAGAGAATGGAGAGACATATGTAATATACTACATGCCAACAAATGTCAACCAAAAATACTCTACCCTGCAAAGCTCTCC
>PVIJ01024575.1:0-12064 GCA_004024925.1 Scalopus aquaticus
GAAGATAAACACATGCAATTTGCAGCGACATGGATGGAATTAGAGGGGATCATACTCAGTGAAATAAGCCAGAAAGAAAGAGAAAAATATCGAATGGTTTCACTTATAACAGGACTATAGGGAGGCCGGGTGGGAGAGAGACAATCAGTGGGGGGGAGGGGGGGGAGGAAGGAGCTGGAGGGAGGGAAGGGAAAGGGCACAAAATGGAATAGAAAAGAACACAAGGGACCATGGAGATGGATCACGGGTGAATTGGTGGTGGGCTACCCAAGGGGAATGCAAAATGTAAAAGACATAAATAACAATAGAAATATATATTAAAAATAAAAAAAATATAATAGCCCACAATATAAAGTGATCCAAAGCTCCACCCACAGGTGAGTGGATAAATGAATTATGTTATACCTATACAATGAAATGCTACTTGTGGATATTGTTAAGAAAGGAAATTAAGAGTACTTTATAGAAAAATTATCAAACTATGAATACCTATTAAAATGGCAAAAAATTGAGAATACCGACAACACCTTATTCTGGTGAAAGTGAAGTAAGAAGAACTCTAATCCATTGTTGGTGGGAATGCAAAATGTTGCTGTCATTTTGGAACACAGTATGATCATTTCTTACAAAACTAAACATACTCTTATGCTTACAAATCTATAAATACTCGTGATTCATCAATTGCATCCCTTGCTATTTACTCATGAGTTGCAAACTGTTATAACCTGGACACATATGTTTTTATCAGTTTTATTTATAATGTTTAAGAGTTAGAAACAACCTAATTGTCCTTCATTAAGTAAATTAATATTATTTAGTGCTACAAAGAAAAAGAAATTAGCTGTGAGCCATGAAAATACATGAAGGAATTTTAAATATGTCTTGCTAATTGAAAGGCATCGATCTGACAAGGCTACATTCTTCGTGGTATCAGCTATGTGATATTCTGGAAAAGCAAAACCATGGAGATGATAAAAAAAAATTAGTGGTTGACAGGTTTATGAGGGAAAGGAGATATGAAGAGGTAGAGCACAGAAAAAAAATTTTTTTTGATTTATTTATCCATACAAGCTGGGGTACAGGCCAGAGACGTGGGGCGGCGAGAGGGCTCACCAGAGACAGAGTGGGGAGCAGAACAGGCAGATCAGAAATACACTGCTGAGGGGAGCAGTGGGTGAGGCAGGAGAGGTCTGCTGCGCCATGTGGGATTCTCCCAGGCTGGGCGTCGAACTAGCATCGCTCGCTGCGGACAGCTCCACAGCGCAGCGCTCAACTGCTGTGCCACCAGGGAGGCCCGAGCACGGAAAATTTTTAGGACAGTGAAACTATTCTGTATGATTCTATAATGGTGGATACATGTCATTATATATGTTTAAACCCATAGAATTTACAACAACAAAAGTGAGGCCTACTGTGTACTATGGACTGGGTTGTAATAACTAATTGTAACAAATGCACCACTGCGGTGGTGAGTGTTGATAATGGAGGAGGCTATTCATGTGTGGGGGTAGAGGGTATGTGGGAAATCTGTGTAACTTCTACTCAGTTTTGCTATGGACCTAAAACCATTCTAAAAAAAAAAGAAGTATTTAAAAAATCATTATCACAACAATCTTCTTTTTGTTTCAGATCTGGAATATTTGCAGGTAAACAATTTGCAATTTTTCATATGTATATGTAACGTAGAATTTTGATCAAAATGCTTTCTAAATAAGATTACTTCTAACTTTATTTTATCTTGGTGTTAAAGTTGCATATTCACAGATTTATAGCATTGCTAATGATTAATGACAAAATTATCCACTAATCCGTATCATTTCTTTGGTAACTGAAAACTGGCATCTGGCCCTCTACTGTCTCAATCACATTGATATCAGTTCTCTGCTGCCTACCAGATGGGTGGCATTACTTTTCTTGTCTCATGTGAAGGAGACATCAGTTAATGTAAATGCTGTGCTACAGGATATTGTTTTACATTTAGACTTACTAAAGTCTGATATATTCGCCTAGTTTATATGTTTAGTCCCAGGCTCAGATAACTCGTATCACAAGCTGTCCTTTCATTCATTTTCTCTATTTTTCTATAATTCTTGCTCTTAGTTATAAAGACTATTAAAATGACTACCTTGGTTATAGCTTTAATTGATTTATTAGTGCCCACCCCAGTAAGATTATATTTCCCCTGATATTTTCACCTCTAAAATGATGAACACTTTCTAATTCTGTAGAAATGTCAGATATTTTAAAAAAGGAAATACCAGCATATTTTACTACATATGTCTAAATTTCCTGTCTTGTACTGGCTATATACTATGCAGATGAGGAAAAAAAGAATTATTTTTTTTCCTGACTGGTCAGAAAACCTGCAATGATGAAAAGATTACTGTATTCTTGATGATTTACAACTATTTCAGAAAAGCACTCAGCATTGTCTTTTTGCAGGAAGGTTTCTATTAACTTCTGAATTAATAATATTTTAAGAAATTGTATCAAAGCAAACATTTTGAGAACATTAAAAAATGAAAACAAATTATGATTTCATGAAAAACTGAGTCAGATTTAAAGACCACTAATGATTCTCTGGAATTAAATACTAGAAAACACGAGGTAATATCTCAGTTCTTTAAAAAGCAGATATTAAAGAATATCTTTTAAAAAGGAAGATATTAAATGCAATGCAACAAAATAAAAGCATTCTGCAAAACTGAAATGAAAATAGTAATTTACTTTCTAAACTCACTTCAAAATTAAATCCTTATCGCATAAAGCAGAGGGAAAACAGCATCACAACTTGAAAGAGGATCTATTTTTAAAAGAAGTGCAATAATATTCTGATTTTATCTAATTTTGCAACAGCTTTATGAGGAGCAACTGTCACCCATTTAATTGAAATAGAATGATAAAGGAACCCATGTAATTCATTTTTGTTCATTTTTATTGTGACTTACAGCTTTAGTAAAAGTATAACAGAACAAAACCTATGTGTCAGATAAATGTACACAATAGTGGTATACAATTACAGGTATGCTTATGAAAGGAACCAATAAAAGTTGCTACAAAAGTTAAAATTATATCAGCACTTATAACACCCATGATTTTATGAAAGAGTTTATAGAAAAATCCTGTAGGTAGAAAAATCCTGTAGGTAGAAAAATAGCAACCACTTTTGTGCAACAAAGGACAGTATCATCAAAGTAAAAAGACAACCACTAAAAAACATTTGCTAATCATATTATGATAAGGATATAGAATTCAGAATATATAAAGAACACTTACAATTCAATAAAAAAGAAAAACAACCCAATTAAAAAATGGACAAAGGATTTGATTAGGTATGTCTCCCATGAATATATACAAATGACCAAGAGGCACATGTGAGGAATTACGTCATTATTAGTCTTTAGAGAAATGCAACTCAAACCAGTAGATACTTCATATACAAACAGTAATAATAATAATAATAAATTTAAAAAGCTGAATTGGCAAAGATGTGGAGAAATTAAAACCTTCAGGCATTATTGGTGGGGTTGTAAAATGGTTCAGCCACTGTGGAAAACAGTTTATAAGTTTCTCAATAAATTAAATATAGAAGTACCATATAAGTGAGAAATTCCACTCGTAGGTGTGCACTTGAGAATTGAAAACTTATGTCCACACAAAAACTTGTATATGAATGTACATACCATAATTTTTTATAATAGCCACATAATGGAAGAAAGCCAAATGTCCAACTGATGAATGGATTAATGAAATGTGGTATATATGATCATGATAGAATATTATTATTCAGTCATAAAATACATTACATACTATCACATGGATGAACCTTGATTACATTATGCTAAGTGAAGGAAGACAGACACAAATGGTCATATATTATTATATGATTCCACTTATATGGAACATCTAGAATAGACAGAGACAGAAAATAAATTAGTGATTGCTGAGAGCTGGGAATAGCAGGAATGGGGAGTGACTAATTTTGGGTACAGCATTGTTTTTTTTTTTACTATAATGTAAATGTTTTGGAAATTAGATAAATAATAGAGGTGGCAGCTGTACAATGTTGAAAATGTACTTAATCCCACAGAATAGTACACTTCAAAACTGTTCATGTCAATTTCATGTTGTGTGAATTTTTACTAAATAAAAAGAATGAAAATAAAAGTTTATAGGGAGTTCTTGAATCAGGTAGAAACATACTTTAAATCATATTTAGATAAAATTCAATAACCCACATTGATTACATACAAGTAAAATAATATCCTTCTGGTAGCACTGGTTGATTAAACTAAGTGAGTTTAGGAAACTTGAGTCCTGGATCTGTCACTATTGAGCGGTGTGATCTCAGGTAAGTCATTTATCTTCTTTCTGCCTTGATAGTTTTACCTGTTTGCCTGAAAGAATTGTAAGAAACAAATCATCTTCACTTATATGAGTGATTTTATGTATGTAGGGAAGGGGGCATTTTGATTACAACTTGAAAGGATGAGTAATGTGAACAGCTTCAGAAGACAGTCTAGAAAATCAATCTAAGATGTAGAAAACAAAGAAAACAGCCCTTTCAAGCACTGTGAAGGAAGGTCAGAAACAGAACACACATGAACTTGTGTTTCTTTGTATAGGACCTTCGTATGATTGCTATTAGCTGCAGATGGGATTAGAGAGCATCAAGGCTAGAAGAAGCCTGAAGTTTAGAGAATGATGGTGGAAAGCTGATGCAAAGAAATGTCCTAACTATTCAAATCATCTAGGAAGATATTTGGGGACCTTGTTGATTTCCCTCAGAGGTAACTTTTCCTGAACCTTCATTTGTACCACTAATTCTTTTGAGAATTAAATGTTAGAATACCCTTACTCCTTTGTCATTTCAATTGCTGTTTTCATGCATATTCTTAGTATTCTTCACTTTGGCCTGATTTAGTCAGGAAGGTGGGATGAAATCATCTTACAAGGAATTTATTTACACATGAACTCAGCAGTAAAGTGAATCACTTTTTTTAATTGTTATTTTTATTTATGTCTTTTACATTACTGTGTATTCCCCGTAGGTTTCTCACCAGCAATTCACCTGTGAACTGTCACCACAGTCCCCTGTGCTCCCCTCTCTCCTGTTCTGAGCCCCAATCCTTTCCCCTCTCTCAATGACTGTTGCTCTTGTATTTGGTTCCCCTATATTCCTGTTATGAGACCATTCGATATTTTTCTTATTTTGCTGAGCATGATCCCTTCTAGTTCTATCCATGTTGCTGCAAATTGCATGTGTTTATCTTTTTTGAATGCTGAATAGTATTCCATTGTGTATATGTACCACATCTTCTTGATCCAGTCATCTATTTTTGGGCATTTGGGTTGTTTCCATAGCTTTGCTATTGTAAATAGTGCTGCAATAAACATACAGGTGCATGTATCCTTTTGGAATAGTGTTTTTGTGTCCTTTGGGTAGATTCCCAATAGTAGTATTGCTGGGTCGTATGGAAGCTCCACTTTTATCAGTTTGAGGAAACGACATACGGCTTTCCATAGTGGTTGAACCCATTTGCATTCCCACCAGCAGTGTAGAATAGTTCATTTTTCTCCACATCCTTGACAGCATTTGTTGTGCCTGTTTTTTTTTAATGTGTGCCATTCTCACTGGCGTAAGGTGGTATCTCATTGTGGTTTTGATTTGCATTTCCCTGATTTTAAGTGATGCTGAACATTTTTTCATATAGTTGTTGGCCACTTGCTTTTCTTCTTTGGAGAAGTGTCTTTTTAGCTCTTTTGCCCATTTTTTGACTGGATCGTTGACTTTGTTTTTGTTGAGTTGTGTGAGCTCCTTGTAGATTTTAGTTATCAGTCCTTTATCGGTTGTATTGTGTGCAAAGATTTTCTCCCAATTAGTAGGGTGTCTGTTTGTTTTGATTATTGTCCCTTTTGCTGTACAGAAGCTTTTTAGTTTGATGTAGTCCCAGCTGTTTATCTTTTCCTTGACTTCCTTTGCTTTTTGGGATGTGTCTTTAAAGATTTTGCTGAGATGTATGTTGTGTAGAGTTTTGCCTATATTTTCTACTATAACTTTTATGGTTTCAGGTCTTACATCCAGGTCTTTTATCCATTTTGAGTTGGTTTTCATGCATAGTGTGAGGTAGTAGTCTAGCTTCATTGCTTTGCAAGTAGCAGTCCAGTTTTCCCAGCACCATTTATTGAACAAGCTAACCTTGTTCCATTGCATATTCTTCCCTCCTTTGTCAAAGATTAGTTTTCCATAGATATGCAGATTTATTTCTGGGTTTTCTATTCAATTCCATTGGTCTGTGCATCTGTTTTTGTTCCAGTACCATGCTGAGAAAGCATTCAACAAAGTGCAGCATCCATTTATGATAAAAGCCCTTGAAATCTTTGGGATAGAAGGAACATACCTCAATATAATAAAAGCCATATATGACAACCTCACCGCCAATATTATTCTCAATGGTGAGAAGCTGAAAGCCTTTCCCCTAAGATCAGGAACAAGGCAAGGATGTCCACTCTTACCATTGCTTTTCAATATAATACTGGAAGTCCTAGCCAGGGCAATAAGACAAGAGAAAGATATACAAGGAATCCAAATAGGGAAAGAAGAAATTAAATTATCGCTTTTTGCAGATGATATGATAATATACATAGAGAATCCTAAGAACTCCATAGAAAAACTAATCAAAATTATAGACCAGTTCAGTAAAGTAGCAGGATACAAAATCAACGCACAAAAATCAGTAGCCTTCCTATATACAAACACTCCGTCAGAAGAAGAAGAAATCAAGAGAATCACCCCCTTCAAAATTGAAACCAAAAAAATCAAATACCTAGGAATAAACCTAACAAAAGAGGTAAAGGACGTATACAACAAAAACTATAAGACCCTATTAAGGGAAATAGAGGAGGACAAAAAAAATGGAAAGACATTCCCTATTCATGGATTGGATAAATCATTTTTTTTTTTTACCCAACTGCTTCCTTCACTTTTGTGGAATAATATTTGTATTTTCTATAAATGTATATATGCCCAAAGGTGATTAATAGCATTGGGTGCATTTATGAATCAAAGAATAACTAAATTAACACCTTTCTCCTGCTATTTTGAATAGCTACAATCTCATTTCCTATTCTAAACTTGTGGAGTATTGTACTGTGCTTTCAATTAACTTATGGGTTCAAATCTAGAGCTGAATGCATTTCAAGGGAGGGTGACATGATTAAAGTGTATATTCAGGTGATATAATCTTGTAAACATTTTTTACACAGAATCCCAATGAAGCTGATAGGAGATGTGTGCAGAATGCAGATTTTGGCTCATTATATAATTTTTGAAGTGATTTAGGATCCTTTGAGATGAAAAGTGGTATATAAATATAATATCCTGCAATTTTTTCTTAGTGTATCCTTCAAAGAAATTGCAACATGGAACAAATTAATTTGCAAAGATAGGCAATAAAGCTTTAGTTAAATAATAATAATAATGGAGAGACAGATAAAGCAGAATGCAGAAAGGAAAAAGAGGAGACAGGCTTCAGCTATATTGTATATGAGGTTGACGGTTGTAACTGTTAATGGTTATTAGGAATATTAATGTTACATTGGTTCTATGGTTTAAGAATTTATTTTGAGATAATTTCTAAACCAAAACATTCATATTCCATTTAGGTGTATTGTGTGAAAGAAAAGATATATAACTTAACATAGGTAGTGTCTAGAGCTACATAAATTTAGCTGAAAAGGTGTTTTGCTCTACCTATAAAATCTAGAGGAAAAAAAATCTAGCTTTGCTAAACAATTTTTAAAATCGACTTCACATTGAATTGCACTTTTAAAGGAAACTAGACACATAAGGGTCATTTTCAAATGATGAGAGTAGTTGAAATAAACTAGAAAACAGAAATTCTATGCAAGATTCCTTTTTGGTTCTACAGGAAAAAATTAGTAATGGAGCAAAGAAATCTAGCGATTGAAGTAGAATATGAACAAAGGTATAAAGCAAATGTATAAATCTTTTCAGAAGTGAAAAACAAAAGAAAGCAAAACTTTAAAACAAAAGCAGCATTAAAGGAAAATGGCCCCAAGAAAGTACAGTTTTCAAAAAAAAATTTATAAAATATGATCTTTCTAATTTTCCACTGGTTAAGGAAACACACAATCTATGAAGGTTACTGATAAACACAAAGTACTCAATTCACACATTTACCTTTGTATTAGTTATTATAAACTAATCCCACATCCATTTAAATTTCATAAATTATTAGATGAAGAATAAGTTAGGGTTTTGTATTATTAACCTAATAGTGTTTGAACAACTAGTTTTAGAAAGAAATTATCATGAAATTATGTCAAATTTCCTCATTGCCTCATTCCTCAAAGCAAGGAAATGTTGATGTAATTTATAATTCTGTTGCAATAGTTATACCTCATCAAGACTTTTTTAAAATTAAAATACAAACTCATTCTGACTGGATTTGTCACTGACCATTGAACAAGTTCAAAGATCATACTCAGCGAAACAAGCCAGAAAGAAAGAGAAAAATACCGAATGGTTTCACTTATAACAGGAATATAGGGAAACCAAATAGGAGAGAGACACTTGGGGGGGAGGGGTGTGAGGAGGGGGAGGATAAGGGCACAAAATGGAGTAGAAAAGGACACAAAGGACCATGGAGATGGATCAATGGTGAATTGGTGGTGGGTTACCCAAGGGGAATACAAAATGTAAAAGATATAAATAACAATAAAAATAAATATTAAAAAAAAACAAAGAGCATTTATTTTCAAGGCTATTGATCATTTGTACTTCTACACAGGATCTCATTTTCCACATCTGTAAAATAGAGATTGTATCAATATTTGAGTCCTTTTAGTAATTGAAATATTCTAGCAGAGTCCATTTTTAGATATCTTGGTGAAGACTGAATTTTACTGGTGAATATTTAGTCTTATGGAAAATTACTCTAAGACAAAATCTTGTTAGTTCTGTGCTATATTATCATTGTCTCTGTGTTGTATTCTGACCACGTATATACTATTGTCTTTCTCAAATCACACATGGGAATCAGAAGAATCAAAAAAAACCCCAAAATTGGAAAGAAGTGCACAGGCCTTTAAGAGTTACTATCAAGTGGTTAGAGTAGTGAAAATTTCAAACTAAGAATTCACTACGAATACACTCAAAGAAAATAACAATATTTACTCTTCACTTTGATACAAGTCATTTGATATTGGTGACAATGATACCCAATATAAATCATGTGATAATGTCAAAGAGAAAAATTGTATTAACTAATTTATTTGTAGCAAAACAGAGCACATCGCCTACTTAAGCCCTTTACGTTAGCAAAAAACAAGCTCTTTTCTGAAATGGAAGTGGCACAAGAGAAATAAAAGTACAGTGGAGTGCTACAGAGGTAACAGTCAAAGTCACAGATATGGCTAACATTAATCAGAGCTGCCTTCTCAATGTTCCCAGTACCTACAATCCCTTTCTGCAGGTCACATAAATACTTGGGTGTGTGCACTTATGCCTTTGTGTGTGCATGTGGAAACACACACAAACACACACACACACACACACACACACACACACACACACACACACACCCTCTGTTTTGCTCTGAGCTTTAACTAGCTACTTGCACTTTGAAATGTTTGCTTTGAAACACAAGCATCTGTCTACTTCTGCTGGAACAGGTCTATTTATAATTACAGAATCATGGCCTTTGCTGGATGAAATATTCATGTACACTCCACTGCCAAACTGCACTTACGGCATAGTAAACTACAAACATTATCATATTAATAGCAATTTAGCAACATGGTTCATGCCAACTTAATAAAAATGTCATTTTAAATATTGTTTAAGAGCACTAGTTTAACAACTTTTACAACACTGGACCACAACAATGTATTTATTATCTGTAGTATATTTGGAGAAACTAAAATGGAAATGAAAGTAAGTGGTTGGACTCAGTCATATAGTTCCCAAGTAATGACAAGGCATTAATAAGGGGTCTCCATTCATTTCTGAGCAAACCTGTAACACGGGGATGATCTTATCCCTTTCCCTTTGAATGGCTCCCAAGCCCTGGGTTGTTTATTGCCTGGCTCATCCATACACTGTAGTGCCTTGTGTGTGTCTCATAAACTACACAAAGACAATAACGGACTATTTCATCTATTTGGAGAGAGGGAATGTATTTACCAAAGGATTAATGCCAAGATGTGCTATTCTTCATATTAAATCTTCTAGTTTATTTCTGTTCATTGTACAAAGAACACAAGCCAAAATATGCATGTGTGTATGTGTGCCGAAATTTTAAAAAGATGCTATGTTATAACCTAGAGTTAGGTGTAGAATTTTTGATTATATGATGAAATTTTTAGTGAGGCTCTTATCACTCTTTCCTTAGTGCATTGCCATTTCTCCCTCCTTTTGTTCTTTTCTTCCACTCCTTTTACTTTTACTTTCTTCCTTGAGAGGCTTTCAAGACTATAGAGTACAGAGACATCTATTGGACAATAAGAATTTATGGAGGCACTATAAACTTAAGGTGGTTTGATTTTTGAAAGTGGACAGTATATTTCCCCATCAATTTTTTTACCAGAACTAAATTATAGGTTATTTGTGATTCAAATATACAGTCTGAAGGGTTACCTAATTGGATTGTTTGATTTATGGAAGTATAACAGAAATATTTAAGTATTCACTGACTTAGTTACTTCATGATGCTCTTGAATGAAAATAAAATGACTAGCAAACTCATTTTTAGGGAAAAAAAATCTAAATTTGTCTTTAAAAAGCCCAAATAAAAATGTTATAGTATAGAATGTAGTACTAGATGGTCTTCAATATGTGGCAGATTAATGTAGAAACATTTTGAGCCAGTTGCAAGTATAAGAATTATTGTGTTTCAGTATTGACTCAACAATTTAGGAACCACTTACAGAAACTTCAGTGTTTAATCAATATAGTGAAATATTCTACTACACAATTTAAATATTTTATCTTCAAAAAGAATCATATGTAATTCTGCATCAATTCAGTAAAAGCAAAAGTGAACTGACTTCCACTATGTTGGCACTAATGTAGAAAGACAATCTGATGGAAAAAGATATGACTTTATGAATTTAGTAGCACACCATTTATTGTAATAAAAAAGACCCAAAAATATAGTAGGAACATATAATTCTTTCCTGTATAATTAAACATTCAGTTATATTCTGAATAGATAACTTTCGTTTGCATGTGTTTTCTTTCTTTTGTGTGTGTTGCTAGAATGAGGGAATTATTTTTAATTGAGGTAAATTTTTTTATATTGTTGTTTGTGTTTTGGAGGTATAGGATCTTCCTCCTGCAGGTGTTACTACCCTACACACACCACTTAAGCATAATAGTACACCCCCATAGTCCAACAGGCTCACTCCTCATGTTCTCTCCCCTTCACCATCCCTCTGGTGGCCCCAGTTCTATAGTCAGATTTCTAGGGTTTGTTGCTAGTTTGACTCTATATGACCCTTTGTTTGTACTGTATGACACCATAGGGTACTATAGCTTTATAGTATAGTTTGATGTCTGTGGTATGATACCACCATTCTTTTTTGGCAGGATTGCTTTGACTGTTTAGTGTCTTTTGTAGTTCCATATGAATTTGAGTAATGTTCTATTTCTTTGAAGAATGCCAATGGGTCTTTGATAGGGAGTGCATTGAATTTCTATATTGCTTTAGACACCATGGCCATTTTGACATTGTTAATTCTTCCAATCCATGAGTAGAAAATATCTTTCCATTTCCTTGTTTCTTATTCTGTTTCTTTTAACAATGACATTGTTTCTTTATATAGCTTCTTCATCTCCATTTTTAAGTTTTCCTAGGTATTTAATTCTTTTTCTTTTTTTAATATATATTTTTATTGTTATTTATGTCTTCTACATTTTGTATTCCCCTTGGGTAGCCCACCACCAATTCACCCGTGATCCATCTCCATGGTCCCTTGTGTTCTTTTCTATTCCATTTTGTGCCCTTTCCCTTCCCTCCCTCCGGTTCCCTCCTCACCCCCC
>PVIJ01024576.1:0-12065 GCA_004024925.1 Scalopus aquaticus
TCAAGAGTGGTTTCTTAAATAAATATTACCTCAAATTGGCTCTAAAGGATTAGACCACAGGGCAGAGTACTACACAGGGCTCAACATTTCTACCTCTTGTTTCTGCTGCGTTGAGCTTCTGGATATATGTTTAATTACATGGACGTTCAGTTACCAATAGATGTTATGGAAGGACAAACAAGTAAAATGTTTTTATATCTAATCATTTTATTCTGAACTCATTATAAACTTAGGAATCATGTTTTGTCATAATCTTATAGAAGGAGACTAAAAAAGATCATGTCTTGTCCAATTTCACACAACTAGGATATGGTTAGAATCTGAAAGCCAAGTATTCTGATACTAGAATATAATTTTTCCTCACTAAGTTAAAGTATTTTGGAAAGATCTGTTGACAGTGGTGTTGGAATAGGCCCTCAACTCTTCCCATGTATTCCAATGGTGGTCCAGATGCCTTACAGTTTGACTCATTTACACTGCCCTCCCAACCCAGCGACTTCCATATACTTTCTCACCTAATTATGGCCAATTTTCTATTTCCAAAAGTGGAACTAAAAACATAATTTGCCTCATCTCAATGAGTTGGTCTTTACCCAGAAGCACAGAAACAGAGAAATGAGTGAAATATACAAAGACAGGTTTTAGAGTCACATCTTGTCTAAATCAAGGGGGATAAAAAGATTAGAGTTTTTCCCACAAAGGTAGATGGTAGAAAAGGAAAAGGGGTATGTATTCTTTGCTTATAAAAAAAAATAATTCTAGTAGGAATTACAATAGTTTTGACATCAAGAATATATCTTGTTACTTCAGGCTACCCTAGAGAGAAGGCCCTGGATATAGTTATAGGTCTTATCAACAGCAATCAGGTATTCAGAATCTAAGTTAGCCAGGTACTAGTAACTCACCATCACTTTACAATTACATTAGTAAATGCATGCTAGTTCAGATGTTAGCTGGGCCATCTCACACAAACCTAAATTAAACTAAGATGATGGCAAGGAAGAATACAGTGAGACAAACATACCAACTTACTAAGACTGATCATGAATTTAAAAGGTGACAACAACTTAAAATGATAAATATCAATATAGTCAGGTGACTTGAGTCTAAAGGTGAGAAGATTTTTTTGTTTGTTTTATTTTGTATACTTCTGATAAAGATGGAGTTAATGAATGTATAGGTTTAATAAATAACAGCTCTTCCGCTGACTTCATCCCTAAAATTTTTAGGGATAAAGCATTGCAAATGTATTTTCAGTTCAGTTCCCTGATATTTCTAGTCCTGATTATTCCTATTTCTTACTTGCTTTCCATCCTCACCCCAATAGGTATCAGAGGGTATATCATTCTGGGAGACTCCTGCCTGCTTTCCCCGAAGAGGTAGAAAACTGAGCATTACTTGTATTTAACTTCACGAGTGTGTGTGTCCAGGTCTGGATGAAACCAAATAGGGCCAACTTGGAAACTACCCCAGATGTCAGAAATCTAGAAAGTTCAAGTTCTATGGAATTTTTGGATGGTGTCTTGTTTCATCAGAATCAATGTTTATATCAGTGTCAAGAGTTTAGAGGGGCACCTCACTCCCATCTCCACTAGAGAACAAGCAGAATCCAAAGAAGACATTGACTAGTAACTATTGCATGGCTTCCCTGAGTCAAGTCCATTTTAACCACCCCCACCTTCAGGGCTTTGATTGAGAGATGCACACATGGAAAATATTAACATAAAATAAAAGTCTCTGCAAAGAGAAGAGAAAACCCATGACTGGATTAACTTCAGAGTGATGCTTCCATCCACTAACATGTTCCAAGCTGTAACTGACACTGTTAGGAATAACCAGGAAAAAGCAAATACAGGTTAACTGTAATTTACTGCACTTGATGGCTTCATTTCATGTATCTTGCTGTACACTGTGACAGGTAAAGGAATAAGTTTTCTTGAATAAAAAGGCTTGGCAGAAACAGGCACCTAGGCAACTTAACTAAGGCAGAAATTGACAAGCAATATAATAAGAGAGGTACAAAATATTACTCTGAAAGTGCCAAGAAAGGAAGGTTGGCTTCTAGCTATCTAGAAGAATCCAAAAAGGATATATCTACATACTTATATATCTATATCTACATACATATGATAACATTTTACTTGGACCAGGAAGATGAATTGAATTTTCATAATACAGATGGAGGTAGGACAATGCTGAATTCAGGGTATGTAGATACGCAAGTGAGAACAGATGAAGATAGAAACTAATACTGATAGTTAACATTCACTAGTAATAGTGCTGAAAGCTTAGTATGTATTAACTTATTTAATCCTCACAAAACCCCTATGAGATATATAATAATATTATCATCCCCACTTAACAATTGAGAAACTGTGGCTTAGAGATGTTTAGTGATTTGCTTAAGTCCACAGTCAGTAGGGGGCAAAGTCAATATTCAAATCCAGAAAATTTATATTCAGATCAGAACCTATGTTTACAACTTCTTACAGAAATTGCCCTTCAACAAAGGTCTGGAGAAGATCAAAAGCCTTGAATGCCAGGATAAAGATTTTTGGCTCTGTATTGACTTGTTTTATTTATAGCTCAAATACTCACTAAGTGACATTGGGAAACTTTATTTCATTTACTTGAATTCTCATTTCTAA
Organism: Scalopus aquaticus; assembly: GCA_004024925.1. Classification (NCBI taxonomy): domain Eukaryota; kingdom Metazoa; phylum Chordata; class Mammalia; order Eulipotyphla; family Talpidae; genus Scalopus; species Scalopus aquaticus. The sequence goes on from PVIJ01024576.1 coordinate 2,649, forward strand.
ATTTGTTAAGTGGATATAACAAATCGTAGAGATTCAAGTATGATATAAATTGGCCAGAAATGGGTACTTAGTAAATGTAGTGCCATTATGGAGGAGACATTTCAGGTACAAGGGATAGATTGAAGTTTTCTGGTATTGTTGGAATATGAGCTATGATGATATTTGGTGATTGGTCTGGGAAAGGAATGTGAGAACTGGTTTATGGAAGACTTTGGGTATGATCTTTACACATTTGCCTTTTATTCGATAAGTGACATGGGATTCATTAAACAGAATAAATTTTAAAAGGGTATGTGTGAAAATAGAAGGAAAAACACATAACCATAAATTAAAACCATAAACCACCTGATATATATGTGTGTGTGTGTGTGTGTGTATGTATATGTGTATATGTGTATGTATATATGTATGTGTATATGTATATATGCATTGCTACAAGACATACAGACATGAAGACTCTGATTCTAACCAATGGGGCTGATGATACTGGAACTTAGTACTTGTTCACCAAAACCAAATGATGCAGTAGGAATACGAAATGGTACAACCACTTTGGAAGAAAGTTTGGAAATTTCTAAAAAATTGAAAAGTACACTTACCATATGACCGATTTCTATGTATTTAACCCAAAGAACTTGACATTTATGTTCACCCAAAAATCTATCTTTGAACAATTATGGTAGTCCTACTCAAAATCACCCAAAACTTGTAATAACTCAAATTTCCACAAACAACTGAATTATTAACAAATGTGATACATCCATACTTTGGGATACTACTCAGGAATAAAAAGGAACCAACTACTGATACATGTAAGAGCATGAAATAATTTGTAAACACATTATGATAAGTAAAAGAAGCCAGAGACAAAAGGCTACATGATATATAATTCCATTTCTATGACATTCTCATAGAAGTAAAACTATAGGAGCAACGAAAAGACTATTAGTTGCCAATGGATGGGGATGGGAGAGGGTGTAACTATGAAGTCATAGAGAAAATGAACAATTTGAGGCTGTTGACACTGTGGCTTACCCTGATTGCAGAGATGGTTACATAAATCTGCACATGTGTGGGAGCTTACAGAACTCTATAGTCCCTAAAAGTGATTATTTTATTTTATTTTATTTATTTTTTGTATATATTGTTATTGTTATTTATGTCTTTTGCATTTTGTATTCCCCTTGGGTAACTCACCACCAATTCACCCCGATCCATCTCCGTGGTCCCTTGTGTTCTTTTCTACTCCATTTTGTGCCCTTATCCTCCCCTCCCCCCACCCCTCACCCACCCATTTTGTGTCTCTCTCCTATTTGGTTTGATTATTTTAAAAGATAAAATACAATTGATTATGGAAAATTTGTTGCAACTCAGGCAAGACAAGAGTCTTCACTTCAGTACAAGCAAATAATGCAAATAACAATTTCCTATGGTGGTTGCAAAATATGATACAACTTATTCTTCATCCGGATTTCACAGTGTTGCTAGACTGACAGCATGCAGACAGATGTTGCCTAACACTTTGCTAAAATCAAGTTGTGGGCTGTTTGGTGAGTGAGTTTGTGACTGAACAACTGATCTTGATGGTAGAGGTAATTAATTGTGGGTATCTCTATTGGAGCACAACAGTGTTCTATATTCAGCTGTATGTGTACTAGTTTACATTTATAGCGGTTTTTTAGATAAAGACAATGTTCAAATTTATGGGTTATATGAAGCTGGATGAAATAATCAGAATTTTATATAGCTTCATATTTGTGCAGTCAGAGAAAATTGATATTTAACAGAAAATATATTAAATCCCTGTATAAGTATTTATGGTTGACCATCAGCAAAGAACTAGCATAAGGGGTTTTTGTGATGAGCATCTCAATATCAAATAGCATTCAGAGTCTGCTTCTACTAGAAAGACCCTCACCTAGTATATATGCCATATTTGGGACCTCAAATATGAATAAGGTAGTAGACACACTGAATTGTGTCTAGAGGGTAGTGAGGAGCCAGGGGTGGGAACAGAAAACAAGGTCCCATAAGAGACAACTGAAGGAGATGGAGCTATTCTGCCTAGAGAATATCAAAGGATGGGAACTTAGACCTCTGGAAAATTCTCACAGAGGGAGAGAAAGACATGTAAAACACAAACCCCAATAACAGCACAGCAAACACAAAGCAAACATTGGGGAAAAAGAAAAATACATATAGCCAAGCAAATCCTCATGGGAACAATACACCACAGTAAAAACAAAACACAAAGACATAGAAGAGCTTTCTTACTTATCAGAAAAATAATTCAAAATTTCCATGACTAAGAAAATTCAAGGGCCTCCCTGGTGGCGCAGCGGTTGAGCGCTGCGCGGTGGAGCTGTCGGCAGCGAGTTCGACGCCCAGCCAGGGAGATTCCCACATGGTGGGGCAGACCTCTCCTGCCTCGCCCGCTGCTCCCCTCAGCAGTGTATTTCTGATCTGCCTGTTCTGCTCCCCACTCTGTCTCTGGTGAACCCTCTCGCCACCCCACGCCTCTGGCCTGTACCCCAGCTTGTATGTATAAATAAATAAATCTTTAAAAAAAAAAGAAAATTCAAGAATAAGAACAATACAAATAAAACTCAGAAAAGGAACTGAATGCAATGACAAACATACTCAATTAACAGATCAAAATTGAAACGTTAAACAATAAAATAACAGAATTGCAGGATGGAAAACAATCAATAGAGGAGGTGAAAAATTTGGGAGAAGGACATGGAAGTAGAATAAACCAAATGAAATAATGAATCAGTACTTTAGATCATAAAAATTATGAAAGAATCAAGATAGAAAAAGAAATAGGATAGGATACAATGGAGAAACTATAAAGAAAATCTTCAAGAATTATCTGACACACAAGAAAAGGAAGTATAAGAATCATAGGACCCTTGGAAGAAGAAAGAAAAGGAATTGTCTTTATGATTAAGGAAAATGAGGCTCAAGACCATTAATTTATAAAAATGCATACTAAAAATATGTATTAAAACTATTGTGCAATTTTACAATATACATAGAAATAGAATGCTGTCTTATGTGCGACAACCTCATACTAACCCAAAAGGCATAACCACCTCAGCTATAACAGCAATCTCTAACTGAAGCTTTGCTTTGGCTGAGACAAAGATTAAATGCTAAAAATATAAAATGAAAATACCACCCTGGCTGACACGTGGGGGACTCCCCATTGTTCTCAGTAAGCAGCTGCCCTGCTCTTTGCTCAGGTACTGGGATCATTGGTAAGTCAGCCATGGGGGAAGGGCTCCTCCTTTCCATCTTGATAGATTTTTGCCAGTTCCACAGGTAGAAAGTTCTATTCTTGCTGTGTCTTCCACTTTAAAGGTCTGTTTGGTCTGTTTAAGATAAAAAACTATCAAATTACTTTGGTCTTACTAGTAGACTATGTAAGATGCTTTATTGGTTGGTTCAAAAGGTAAAAATCTAAAGCTAAAATACAAACCTCAAATTATAGTAGGTTAACAAAAGACAAGATAAAAAATCTTAATCTGTTGCCTCTCATGTGCTCATGGTCTGTAAATAAGGTGTTATTTTGTCTTAGGGGATTGGTTCCCTACCTGGTTTGGGCAAAAGCAAAAACTTTTAAAACAATCCTAGGTTTTCTCTATCTTTAAAATTGTTCTAATCTTTGATCCTAGGTATTCAGTAATGGTTAAAATTGGATACTTACTGTAAAAATTTTAACTTCTATCATTGGAAACCTTGATATAAATGTATCAAACAGCTAAATGGGTGTATCTGACTAAAACCTAAGTTATTTCAAAGCTAGGTTGTTTTAAGGTGTTACTAAGCCTTTTCCGAGATTTGGAAGCTTTTTACTAGCCTTAGAAAACTAACGTAAATTTTTGTTTACAACTTCTTTAAAGTCACTCTTAAAAAGACATATTTAAGGTGTGTTTCATCTAAAGGAGTTGCTAAACAACTAGTTACCATCAATAACCCGTTTCTCAGTGCCTTTACAAATATTAATTAGTAAAATAACTATCTCTTAAAAGTGATACATATGGCCAAAGTTTTAAATACAAATCAAGTGATCTCTTATACCTCTGGAGGGTTAATCATAAACTGGCACTTATAGAAATTCTCACAAAAAAAAATTTGAGATCGCGATCTAAAATTCTTTGGTAAACCAATTCAAAATCTAAAGATTCAAAGCATGCATGCCTTAAGGTTATAATGTTGTGTATTAATGCTTTATGTTAAATGTGTTTACTAAAAACTCATAGTATTTAGCTAAAAGGTAATTAACCTGGTTTTACTTTTCAATGTCTAAACCTAGACGACTTTTCATCAACTTCTTTTCCAGGAACACAAACCTGCTTATTTCTTAAAAGGAAACTTCTGTTTTTCCTCGTAAGTGTCTTAACTTTGTTCACCTTGGTACTCGCAAAAATCAAGATGATGTCTAAAGCCAAGTGGACAAACTACTCAGTCGTACTGAGTCACATGTGTATCAAAAATATACACTGTGGTGACGTTACATGGGTGAATTGGTGGTGGGAAACCTATGGGGAATATACAGTAAGGTAAAAGACATAAATTAAAAAAAAGTACATTGTATTAAGTCTGATTTTTTTCTTGTTTTTATCAACCTGTTCTTTAAGTATAACTGAGTCTCTGTCTCATGGAGAAACTCACCGCATGTCGCCAAAAGGAGCTCTGGTGAAACCTTTTCCAGAGTAAACCCAAGGACCTCGCTTCACTCTCAAATCCATTGACTCTAAAAACGACATCAATATCATTGGATAGAGTGGGATGCTTCAAGGAATTGCCAGCAATAGTTCAAAAAGAAGCTGCCTTAGTAATAGTGTGTCACCAAATTTCTATATTAAATAATATGATAATCCAATTTTTTTATTTGTATACAACATTCGATGTTTTAGTACAATATATGATTTCTCCCCTTAGGTATAGTCCCATAATTCTCCTACCACCACATCACCCACAATTCATCACCAGAGTCCTTTGTGTTCTTCCCTCCCCTGTTTTGACCTGTCTCCCACACCTCCTCTGTATGCCTCAGATCTAAAAGGCAAATTTTACCTTTTTCCTGACTATTTCTTTTTTTTTTTTAAGATTTTATTTTACTTGTACATACAAACTGGGGTACAGGCCAGAGGCGTGGGGCGGCGAGAGGGTTCACCAGAGACAGAGTGGGGAGCAGAACAGGCAGATCAGAAGTACACTGCTGAGGGGAGCAGCAGGTGAGGCAGGAGAGGTCTGCCGCACCATGTGGGGAGGCCGCCGGGCATCGAACTCGCGTCGCCGCTGCCGACAGCTCCACAGTGCAGCGCTCAACTGCTGCACCACTGGGGAGGCCCTTTTCCTGACTATTTCTTCAGCCTGAGCTCCTGTCCTGGTTCTTGTTCTACAGAAGCTTTTGCAAGTCACTTTGTCTCTTGGGCCCCAGTCCTTTACATGGTAAATGTTCCTTTTTATTTTAAATCAGTGGAATGAATCCTTTCTGCAAGCAAGATCTTAAGCAAAACTTCAATATTGGAAGCAAATTTTGAACTTTTCCTGTGTGTGTGTGTAGCGAAGGAGTGTCTTTCCCACTTACCATGCCCCACACAAAGCGCTGCAGGCTACTGTAGGATTTGAAGTTACTGCTCTAGCACCTCTGGATGCCCAGTTTCTGATGACTAAGGGCCCTTATATTTTGGCTCTTGTGATCCTCATATCTGAGTCCCTGTACCTGTTTCTGACTGGCTACACATGTCTAGCCTTGCCATCTCCATCCTGCCCATATCACTAGTGAATGAGCACTGTGAAAGCCTCTTAAGAAGATTCTCTTTTATCCCTCTTTCCAAAATACTAGTCTCTCCCTCCACTCCAAGTGTCCTCCCCACACCCCCTGCCTGTTTCAATCCCCATATATTAGTTTCCAGTGTACCCCTCACCCAACCAATTTGAATGGGGCCAGGTCAGGGTGGGGAATGGAAACAGCTTTGAGCAGGGTTTTGGAAAACCTTCCTCAAATCTAATCTAGACTTCAGTTCCGGGAATTGTCTTTCAAGTCTGTCCTATCACTATACTACTTCAGATGGCTTCCTATACAGGGCATAAAGTTATTGGTGTTGGTTGGTCTCCTGCTCATTTCTCCAATTTTATTTCTAGCCTCCACTAGATCATAGGATTTTGTTGTTTCTAGCCTCCATTAGATCATAGGATTTTGTGGCTCTTTGAGGACTGACTGTACAGGCAGTGAATACATTTAATCTTTATGGAATTCAGTAAAGAGTCTTTTGTATTTTAGAATTATCTTACTGACCCTGAGTGATAAAATAGCTGTTGCAGGTCATTTGAAACTGGAGAGCCCATGGGAATAATAACAACTATCATTTATTAAACCTCTCCTATATGACAGCCAATTTCCTATTCATTAATTTATTCAATTCTCACATGAACCTTGTGGTGATGATGTCGCTTTTGAGTTGATGGATTTGAGAACGGAGCGGAGTGGAGTGGGATCCTTGGGTTCACCCTGGGAAAGTTTTCACCAGAGCTCCCTTCAACGGCACGTGACAAGTTTCTCCACGAGACAGAGACTCAGTTATAATTAAAGAACAGGTTTATTAGGAAAAGTGTCAATGAAGCATAGGATACTTGCACAGACACAAGTGGGCAGAAAGAGCTGCCCCGCCGAGGGGCAGGTTTGCTAAGAGGCAGGTTTGCCTGCATGGTGCAGGTCACGGGGAGACAGGCAGGCCGCTGCCCTGCAGAGAGACAGAGTTGGTCAAGGAAAGCACCTGCATAGACACAGGTGGGCAGAGAAAAGGCTGCTGCGAGTTCCTGCTGGGATGGTACTGATATAACCCTCTTTCAGTTGGGAGGGGGCGCATCCTGTAGGATAGCTGTCTGTTTACTGGCTAGTTAGAATTAGAAAAGAGACCGGAGATTATACAATGGGCTCAATCTCCATATCCTTGGCCCTAGATACTGCTGTCTATCACCCCATGCTCTGCAACCCAGGAGGCAGGTGCCAATGGTTATGTTGATTTCTTCTACCCCCACTTCCTTGTGTGGGTCTAGTTCTAATCTTATTTTGCGTTATATCTCCTCCATCAGTGCCATTCCATTAGTGTCACTGTTTTCCAGATGAGAAAATTCAGTCTCAGAACACTTAACATGTTCACCTGTAAATACAGGGATGTTGGGATGTTGGACTTCATGATCACAGAGCCATGGCATGTAGCAGTAAATGGAGGCTGCTCTGGTCATTCTAGAGGAGCAGGCACAAAGTCATGGGGGAGTAAATTGTCAGCCCCTGTGCATCTGGGAATATGTCATCCCTTTTGGTGACAAAATTCTGCTCTGAGTCTTCATAAAGCTGCAAAAAGCGAACCTCTGCTACTCATCTGGCCTGTGCAAAAACAAAAGGGAATAAGCACCAATGGATGTAGTGACAAATGATTTTTTCCCCCAGGAAAACAAGGAAAGTAATGGTCTCTGGGTGATAGGTCAAATTAGACCCATACTTTTCAAATGTGATTGGGCATCAGCCTCTCATAGAATGATGCACATGCATGTTCCTGGGCCCTGCCCCTGAGTTCCTGATCTAGAAAGTGACTTTATGACCTGGGAATGTACACATGGAATACACTTCCCTAATGATTTGGATGCAGGTTGTTCTGGACTGCCTTGTCCTCAATGGAAAAATGAACCAATAGCCTTTCAGAACTCTTCCAATTTTGATATTCCTGCTGTTCTTTAAGTATTGAGCTGTAAGGTATAGGCTATAAATATCACGATCAAATCTTAAAGAGAGGAGAGAAATGTGGTCACCAATAGTTAGAAATGCATGGTCAGAGATGAATTCATGGTAGTGGTCATACTTGTGCTAAGTATTGAAGCAGGAATGAAAATTGGATAATTATAGAACAAGTAATAGGTAATCTAGGTAACAGAGTTGGAGAGAGCAAAGTTTCAATGATATGAATGACTGTGGTTTGTGTATTGTAGTGTGTGGTGAATAGGCCAAAATTTGGGAATCCAGTCAATCTCCTTGAAGTAAAAAATAGGAAAGAACTTAGTGGAGATGGGCCAAATTAACATGAGTATTTGATGTCACCCAGACATTTTATTTTTTGAAAAACAAATGGGGGCCTTTGTAAGTTCTGATGCATGGAAGAAAAGGGGATATAAAGCAATGTTTTATAAATTTTGAAAATGTACATCACTGTTCATTACGTACACAGGTATGCATATGTGTGTGTGTGTGTGTGACAGAAATCTAACTTTCCTGAAAATAAATAGCATTGAGGACCAATGTGATGAACTTTGTTTTTTTTTTTGTTTGTTTGTTTGTTTTTTAAGATTTATTTTTTATTTATACATACAAGCTGGGGTACAGGCCAGAGGCGTGGGGCAGTGAGAGGGTTCACCAGAGACAGAGCGGGTAGCAGAACAGGCAGATCAGAAGTACATTGCTGAGGGAGCAGTGGGCAAGGCAGGAGACGTCTGCCGCGCCATGTGGGATTCTCCCTGGCCGGGCGTCGAACTCGCGTCGCCGTTGCCGACAGCTCCACAGCACAGCGCTTAACCGCTGTGCCACCAGGGAGGCCCCAATGTGATGAACTTTGATGTCATGTGTTGTGTGTATATGAAATGCATTGGATACATACATACATAAATTGATTATACATAATATATAGATAAATCAAATACACATAATGTATTAAATATAAAATTAAATATAATTTTATAATTTATATCTCTATATTAATCTCAATAGACTACAAAGCCATAATAATTAAAACAGCATGGTACTGGAACAAAAACAGACAGAAAGACCAATGGAACCGAATAGAATACCCAGAATTAAAGCCACATATCTATGAACAACTAATCTTTGACAAAGGAGCAAAGAAAATGCAATGGAACAAGGACAGTCTATTCAATAAATGGTGCTGGGAAAACTGGACAGCCACACTCAAAAAAATAAAGCTAGACTATTACCTCACACCCTGCACAAAAGTCAACTCAAAATGGATAAAGGACCTGGATGTAAGACCTGAAACCATAAAATGTATAGAAGAAAATATAGGCAAAACTCTACACGACATACATCTCAGCAAAATCTTGAAAGACACATCCCTCAAAGCGAATGAAGTGAAAGACAATATAAACAGATGGGATTATATCAAAATAAAAAGCTTCTGTACAGCAAAAGAGACATCAACCAAAACTAACAGACACCCTACCAACTGGGAAAAGATCTTTGCACACAATACATCTGATAAAGGACTGATAACAAAAATTTACAAGGAACTCACACAACTCAACAAAAAAAAAGCCAATAACCCAATCAAAAAATGGGCAGAAGAGCTCAAAAGGCACTTCTCCAAAGAAGAAAAGCAAATGGCCAACAGATACATG
>PVIJ01024577.1:0-12062 GCA_004024925.1 Scalopus aquaticus
GGGGAGGAGGAGGGGGAGGAGAAGGGGGAGGAGGAGAAGGGGGAGGAGGAGGAGGGGAGGAGGGGAAGAGGAATAAATGAGCTTTGTACACCCGAGGATTCAGGCATTACAATTTTTCACCCCTGCATACTATTTTTGTTACCTTACCAGATCTCTTCCTACTTGCTTTTCAGTATATATTTCCAATGGACTTAATAACCCATGTGATCTGAACATTGAAATCTGCTCTGCGGGCCTTTCTGTTGTGTGACCTCTAGGAAAGCTCACCTGGTAATGTACTAAGAGATACATGCTGCATCTAGGTAATTTCCTACAAGACAGATGAAATTCAGGGCTCTGGAAACCTTAACCAGCCAACTCTTAAGGCTATGCTCCCTTGCTAGGTTCCTCAGAGGAGTCAATACCCAGTGGGTGAGAGCCACCCCTGGAACCCCACCTATGGATTTAGGTGGACCCCATTGTGCTGAGCTACTCTGCAGCGATAAGAAGCTCCTTTGCTTAGATTAGGGATCCACCAACACTGAATGAATGGCCTCCTTATCCTGGAGTCGTATAACCAAACTCAAAGGTCAAAGAAAAATAAAGCATCCCGGAGAGAGGAGGTCAGGGGAGTTAGTTTTATTTGCTCACTCTAGGTCTTTCCTCTTCTTGCACCTGATTTCTGGGATAAGAGAAGATTCCACAGAAGGAGTTCACCCCACCGGCTCAGCGTTCCAATTACTTTGTGTCCATCCTACTAGCTCTGAGGTTCCACGGGTCAAGACAGGGGGCCTGGCACTCCATCTGGTGGTAGAGTGCTACGTGACAGGTTTCTGCTAATAACACTGGTCAACAGTGAGATGGGTACTCACTTAAAAAGGCCCTTATCTGTAGTATCTTGGTGTGCTGAACATGAATATAACCCTGAAAATTTTTTATTAGCTCTCATTTGGAAGATATTTAATATAATTCATTTTATATGTTTCACCATGTAAATTTATCCAGTAGGGCTGCAACAACATCCTAAATCAGCCTAGAATGATGTCATATTGCATCGCATTGCATAATACCATCATGACACATCATCCAGAGTTGATGGCATCATTTTCTGATGCAATGCAATACTGCTGCCAGGAGTCTGCTGAAGTAAGCTGACGTCAGCAGTGCACTAGATAAGGCCCTGTCGGAAAGGTTGAGCATTGAAAATATTTCAGACTTTGTGCGAGACAGTTTAAGCTACTGTTCCATAGAAGTGTTCTTATTTTATCCATTTAGGCACAATACAGAACAGTCATGCCTCAAAAGTGCGTTAATAGCGTGGATAATTTCTGCTCTATTTGTGGGGAAGTGACATTTGCCAACCAGAAGAAAAGTATCACTTCTCAAGTGAAGAAGGGTTATCATCTTTGCTTCAGATGCAAGGCTGGTGACCAAACAAGCCTTGGGCCCCACATATATGCTGTGCCACATGGACAACACAGCTTTCACAGTGATTAAATGGCAAAAGACCACCAATGCCGTTTGCAGTCCCCATGGTGTGGAGAGAGCCAAGCAACCACAGAAAAGACTGTTACTTCTGCTTGGTTCCTCCTCTTTCCAGTGCAATAACAAAGCAAAAAAAGTCGAGAATAGTCTACCCAAACATTCCATCTGCATTAAGACCAGTTCCACATGGTGAGGGGCTTCCTATTCCAGAACCTCCAGCAGAATATTCTCTTGATTCATCTGATGAGGACAGGGGTGAGCCGACCTGTTCTTCTCCTGTTCCATCAGCATGCAGTGATCCAGATTTTCACTGTGGTGCATCATCAACCCCATACAGACCAACACAGGAAGAACCAAATGACCTGGTTGTGATTTGGACTTATCTAAGAACAAGGCAGAATTGCTAGCATCAAGACTCCAACAATGGAATCTTCTAGAAGAAGATGTCACAATTACTTTATATCGAAAGTGTCACCAGCCGTTGGAGCCTTTCTTCAGAAAGGAAAGTACTCTGGTATTCTATTCTGATATTGAGGGCCTCATGAATGCCTTAGAGATCATTCATGACGCATAAGAATGGAGACTATTTCTAGACTCTTCAAAACTGAGTCTTAAGGCTGTGCTTTTGCATAATGGAAACCGTCTTCCATCTATTCCAGTAGCGTATGCTGTCCACATGAAAGAGACATAGGATAACTTAAAGCAGATACTGAATTCCATTGAGTATAACAAGTACAGCTGGCACGTCTGTGGTGATTTGAAGCTAGTTGCCCTTTTAATGGGACTGCGGCAGGGAATACAAAATACACGTGTTTATTATGTGAGTGGGATAGCCAAGCAAGTGACTTGCACTACTTGCAGAAGGAATGGACTCGCACACAAAAAGTAGCAGTTGGAGAGAAGAATATCCAGCACCCAGCTCTGGTCGAGGCTCACAAAATCCTGCTACCACGCCTTCACATCAAACTAGGTTTGATGAAGAATTTCGTGAAAGCCATGGACCGAACATCTCCAGCTTTCCGATACCTGCATGAAAAATTTCCTCGACTCAGCAAAGCAAAGACTAAAGAGGGAGTTTTTGTGGGTCCTCAGATTTGAGAGCTCTTCAAACATGACCGGCTCAACAACTTGCTGCAGGGTGATGCAAAACAAGCATGGAATGCTTTTCGCCTAGGGTCTACAAACTTTCTTGGGAATGTTAGGGCAGAAAACTACAAGGAACTAGTAGAAGACATACTGATGCAGTATCGGAAACTTGGCTGCAATATGTCTCTCAAGATCCACTTCCTTCATTCCCATTTGGATTTCTTCCCTGAAAATTGTGGGATGATAAGTGATGAACATGGCGAACGTTTTCATCAGGATATTGCATCAATGGAACAAAGATACCAGGGAAAATGGTCCACTACAATGCTGGCTGACTACTGCTGGGCACTCCCCAGAGATGCTCCTGAACTGCTGTACAAGAGACAAGCGAAGAAATCTAAGAAGTAGTCTATGACTTTTTTTTTTTTTACAGATATTTACTGTAGGTCTATTAATATTGGCATGCATTTTATGTTATAAATATCCATTTATTGCAGATTATAAAAAAATGAGAGCCAAAATTAGAATTTGACTGTCATATTCGTGTTGAGCACATACAAATTGATAGAAAATGACTAATTTTATTTCAGAAACATGAGTTTTGTAAAAATTTGTTGACCAGTATAATCAGTGTGCGAAGAGTTATGAAAGTGGCTCCAATGGGCTTGCTTAGGTATCGTGCAAATGGTCTCAAGGTAGGGTCCTAGCAAAGGAGACCCTTCCTTTGGAGGCCAGTTAGCCTGTGTGACCTCTAAAGTCCATCCTTAAATCTCATATCTATGAAGCTTTCATAATTGTCTTGTCACGCAGAAGACATTACGGGCAGTCTCACTCTGCATGGTTATGATAAGCACAGATTTCAGTTTCCATGATTTTTTTTTTGATTCTGAATAAAGTCCTTTATTATATATATGGTTGGCAAACATTTTGTTGCAGTCTGAAGTTTATATATTGTCTTTTTTTGGGGGGGGAGGGTATTTTTTTAATAAATAAATGGAGCTAGAAGGGATCATGCTCAGCGAAATAAGCCAGAAGGAAAGAGAAAAGTATCCAATGGTTTCACTTATAGGAGAAATATGGAGGAACCAAACAAGAGATCAGGAGGAGGAGAAAATAACAACAACAAAACGAAAACAAAAACTAGCAGTTTCCATGATTTAGTTAAGCAACCCGAGTTCCTCAACCACACAGTTCCAATTTGTTCACTGTGGTCTAGGAGCCATGAATGATGGCACAGAGTACAGACAACTCCTAGCTCCTCAGTGCACAAATCACTTACCGAAATGACATGAGCGTTATGCCCAATGCCCAGTCCTGTCGGATGGCTAGCGCCAGACAGCAAAGTGTGATGCAGTGGTGCCTCATTAGGCGCCAGTGACAAACCTGTGTGACGCTGTACAAGGACACATCAGTCAAGGAGTGAATCCTCCAACAAAGATGAAGATGCAGCCAAGGATCAAAAAGTGATCATCAGTGAGTCAAATTAAAGTGGAATGTGGGAGAAAAGAGCACAAGGGACTATGGTGACGGTTTATGGGTGAATTGGTGGCGGGTAACCCACGGGGAATACACAATAATGTAAAAGATATAAATTAAAATAATGATAAAAAATAAAAACAAAACTGGATAAAAAAAATAAACTTAAGAGGAATCTAAGTGGAGTGAGACCAGTCATAACTGACCGTAGGGATTGAATCTACCACACTGGTGAGACTAGGTACGCAGCCAGAGAAACTTCGTGAAGGCCAACTTACTGGTGTGTGTGAGAGAAAGGAAGAGGGAATGAATAACAGCAGCAAGACCTTTTCCTTAAAAAAAAATCTCTCAGTTATATTTCATGACATTGAAAGCACAAGGATCATATGTTGGAAACTGAGTCAAATTTAGAAAAAAAATTCACTGCATATTGTAAATTACACAGAAGGGAAGCACAGCTTAAACTATTTTTGACAAGCTTTGACAAAGAAATAAAACTCTTTCATTTCCAGTGTTTCTATTGTTTAAATTTTAGTGTACTAAATAACTACTAGTTTTATCATTTCTTTCATTTCCCTATATATGTATAACTGGCAGTGAGAGAATTTTTAATGTTTTGATGAACTTTTAAAAATTTTATGGAAACAGTCATCACTTTCTCTTTGATTAATCACATTGTTTTGCCCACATTCAACTTGGCACACGTCATTTTATGGTCTGCAAGTCCAGGCAAATTGAGCACTGCCTGTAATCTTTATTTTTTTCTAGCTGTCAGATCTTTTATTTATTTTTATTTTTTAAATTAATTATTTATTTATTTTTAATTTATATATATTTTACATCATTGTTCATTTTTGTACAATGTTTGCTTTCTTTTCCCAGGTGTAGTCTCCCTAGAATTTCTACCACCGATTCACCCCTGCACCATCACCATAGTCCCTTGTGCTCCTCCCCACCCTTGTTTTGGTCACTCTCCCTCTCCCTCCCCTGCAGAATGTCTCTGATTTAAACAGACTTGCAAAATCAAACTCCTTCAAGACTGAGGAAGGTAAAGTGCGTGAGAGAAGCAGGGCGGTATAGAAGATAGTCATGAACTCCCCAAGTTTATGGGGGAAAGGGAGAACCTGGTGCCCTAGAAAGTTCCCTCCTTTCTCATCAGGACCATGTACATCTCCACTCCTACGCAGCCAGGACAAAAGCCAGCCCACCCACGGGTGCCAGATCTCCTGATTCTTCAAGAGATGCTTAAAATCTAGATTTATATGGACAACCTCAAAAGTTTTAAATAATCTTCAAACAGCCTGGGAACCAAACAAATAAAACACTATCAGGTAAAAGCCTTTTATCTAAAATGCAACTGAACTGAGTTCTCCACACTGTTTGTGCTTCTGTAGTTGCTAAGATGCATTACGCATGAAAGTTCTTTGTTATTATGTTCTAAGAGTTTTATTTTATTATTTTACCTGTCAAGGAATAACTACCACGAATTCCAGTGTTTTGTCCAAATGTCAGATGCAAGGCATTCTGGTTAAGTGCCTGTGACTCTGTTTTGTTGTGGAATCATTATATTCCTGGGGTTGCAGCTTTCTCTGAGTTTGCTGTGGCATACACAGATTTCTACAGAAATGATGATTCCATGAAAGATTTTGGGGAGCTGAGGAAAGATGGTATCTTTCAAAGTACAAAGTGAGCTGGGAACATGAAGGATTTCTTCGGCTTAACTTCCTCCTCACTGACTTGTATTCCTGAACTATGAAACATGAATATTTGGGCTAAGGAATAGTTTCTTTTTTTTTTAAGATTTATTTATTTATGCATAAAAGAGCTGGGGTGTAGGTCAGAGGTGTAGGGGTTAGGGGTGAGAGGATTCACCAGAGACAGAGTTGGGAGCAGAACAGGCAGATCCACTGAAACACATTGCTGAGGGGAGCAGCAGGCGAGGCAGGAGAGGTCTGTCTTGCCATGTGGGAAGCTCCCTGGTCAGGGATTGAACTCGTGCTGCAGTGGCCCTGGATAGCTTCATAGTGCTGCGACTTAACCCCTTGTGCCACCAGGGGGGCCCAGGAATAGTTTCTTTTGATAAATAAACAACTAAATACCTTGGGGGGAAAATTCAATAGAACTTCGTGGAATGGGAGGGTAAAATGCAATAGAACTTTGTTGAATAGCTGTCAGAGGTTCAGCACTAGGAAGAATGAGGCATCAGATGATTCAGAAGCATTCTTGCTTCCTCCCACTTTGTTTCATCTACGGGCCAAGATTCCCACCACTGTACCTCTGGAAGTTAGTTCTCTGAATGCCTGTAGGGCTCCTGAAATGGGGAACGAGTAAGCACAGGTTTGCTGTTATCACATTAGCTAGGTGTCAAGAAGAAAGCAGCATTCTTAAAGCATAGGGAGCAGTGAGGTTTTGTCAGCTGTATGAAATAGAAGGCTTCGAAAATAAGTGTCTATTGCTGGGGTGAAGTGGAGCAGAAGCCCCAAAGGTGCCACCAAATGGAGAAGCCAACACGCAGATATAAATGATGGGTCAGAGAACAAAGACAAACTTCCTCTACTCCCTGATTGCAGGTTTTTTCCCTGTTCTGTTTCATACTTATTCGGTCATACACTGAGTCTCTGAAATGCTTCTGTTTGCCCATACGCTGGATAATCCACAGCTCAAATTTTTTAATAAGGCTAGAGGTTGTCAACCTGATTTTTATTACCTTTCTTAGATAGTAGAGGGAGATTAACCATCTGGAATTTCTATTTAGACAAGTTACAGCAACTTCAGCTCATACAAATGAAACTCTGAGTTGGAAAAAATCCTAGAGGCCACTTAGCTGATCCCTCAACCAAAGCAGGAATTTACCTTCAAAACTCTTGGCCAGAAACCAGCAGGCTTCTACCTACAATACTGCTTAGGACTTGCTTTACATTCAGGAAATCTAATCAGCATCACATACACACACACACACACACACACACACACACACACACACACACACACACACACCATGCAAGAACAAAAAGATGCAAAGCCAAGGGTATGGTCACCATCTTGCTCAAACAGCACAGACTATTTGCACAAACGAAGATCTGGAAGAAAAAAATAGCCATATAATGCACCATGATTGGTTAAACAAAGATTTGCCATACAAACACATCATTGTTTTCAGTTGAGAAGAATAACTACTGGACAGGGTCATTTATTATTTTTTAGAACAGAAATAAATTTTGATAAAGATAAACATGTGATTTTTGGGGGGAAATCATTTTCTTTGTGTCTTTGACTCAATACTCAAGCATTGCTTCCTTTTATAGATTATACTAACCATGGTACAGTGAATTTAGGAAAAACATGTATAACCCTATACATGAACACACTTTTCCTCTTCTTCTTTCTTCCTGATCAACTCTTGCTTGAATGCACTGATAGTTTCACATCACAGGGGTTATATCATTTTATTTTGAGGAAGACACTGTCACTTCTTCCCTAAATATCCATTTTCCATTTCTTTATTGTTATTAAAATCCTGATTTTGTTCCATGTAGCAAAGTGTACAATTGTGATAAGTCAATTTTAGCAAGCCAATTATAATCATCCTATTCTCCATTTTCTCTTACAATTTAGGGAATGATCTATGAATGAGTTGTGGCCAAAGAGACACAGGGAATGCCTGCTGGGCATGTTTCTGAGAATATGCTCTTTCATTATGGAAAGGAATTCCCTTTCTCCTTCTTTCATCGATCACAGACACGATGGCTGGAACTTTGGCAGCCAGTTTGTGATTCAAGTGGAAAAAACTCAGGTGAATTAGAGATATTGACTTTGAGCCAACACTGTATCTGGACTTGTCAATTTATGAGACAAATTATTTGAGTCACTGTGGTTAGACTGTCTGCTACTTGCAGCCACATACAATCCTAGGTGATTAAAGCAATTTATTTTACCTTCTTAATTATTCTCTACAATATGTCATAACATTTAATTTTGTTGCTATGCCATAATTTAAATAAGTGATTTCATTGTTGAGAATTTAGGTGGTCTTTAGTCATTTGTTGTTATAGATAATGCTTTAACAAACATCTGCGCATTTAATTTTTTATGACTACTGTTAAAGACTATCACTATTTTGATGATTATCAAGTTGTTTCACAAGATTGTTTTTCAAAATGATTATATGACTGTATAGTGGCTCCAACAGTATATAAGAAAACATTAACTTCACTGTAATTTCATCAAAGGGTATTGTCATTAGTTTTTGGCTGATTTTTTTAGGTGTAAGATGCTACTTCAAGTTTGCTTCTGTTAATAACTCAGATTTACTAGAAAGAAGTTACTGATTTGTGTGAAAGCTCCAAGAACTAGGCAAAGCTGTCTACAAATAAGTAGGTTTTTGGCTTCCCTCTCTTCATCATCTTCTCTACTATGAGGGCTTGTCCTGGAGAGCAGGACCCCAACCTTAAAAGCTCTGCTCTGCTGCCTGCTTCCCCTCTGTAGATGACCCTCGGCTTGGGAGTTCACAAAAACCTTCCAGGAACTGATCGTGACTGCTGCAGACTGGGGGACCCTGTAGCACGGCCTGCTGCAGGAGCAGTGAATTGCCCGAATGGGTCCATGAGGACAAAGGAACAGACCCAGGGAGGAACTATTTGAGGATCCCTTTATGCCTGCAGTGGCTGCAGAGGGAGGGGGGGAGGGCAAAGGGGAAGCAGCTCATGGGCAGGTGGGGTGGGGGGGAAGGCTCTAGTGAGCCAGGACTAGTTTTGACAACTGTCAATTGCAAAAGCCCAATCAGCCCTTCTGTATAGTTTGTCATCTCTAGACTCTGTGCCCAAGGAGGCTGAGCCAGGCAAGCTCAGGGATGAGAGTTGCAGCACCACAGTGTTGTACAATCCCAGGGGGTTCTGTCTACACAGATTACAACCCACCAGAGACCTCTTGTCCAGGCGGGGTGATCCCAGCAAACTCTCCTTCTCAAGTCATGTCTCTGCTTAAAAACCACTGTGACTCCCTCTTGTCTGTATAGTCCAAGCCCATGAGTTCAGCACCCTTCATGATGTGGCCCAATTGACTCCCCAGGTAGAAGTCACCCTCTCCCCCACCCCACCATTTTTTCTTGGTTTAACACTGAACAGTCCAACCATGCTGCTAAACTTGACGATTCCAAGCAAAACCATTTACTTTCACCACCCAGTTCAGAGGTTGCCTTCTCCGGGAAGCCATTCCCAGACTCGCTCCGTGCCCCAGAGAAAACCTGCCACTTCCTCCTTGTGATAGTGCCCCGTGACCCTGGCACTGTGCGTGCTTGTGTTATAGCTCTTACTGGATCGTACATAGTTGGTGTCTCCCTGGCACTGTGTGATCCCTGCAAAGTCAGCCCTGAAGTTTTCAACTTTGTATTCCGAGCACCTAGCCTAATGCACGACCCACAGGAGGGACACTGCTTGCTAATGGATCTAAACAGAAAGCTTTCTTTAGCTGGGATCAAATGTAAGAGCAAGAGGCTACAAATCACTAACAAGGTTAGATTCGCGGCTCTCACCTTGGATTTGCTTGAAGAACTTAGAAAAATTCCATTAGGCACGGGACAATTAAATCAGAATCTCTGCTGGTGGGCTGCAGGCATTTATGTTTTAAAGACTTCCCCAGAGGATTCTAATATACAGTCTTAAGGAGAGAACCATCAGTTTAATCAGAACTGAGCAGTTACTTGTAAAAAGCTTTTTCAGTTGCTCACTTCATAGTGTAGTAAGGTATTTAGGGGTGGAGTAGGGTGGGAGTGGTGTTTGCTTCTAAGGGGGAAGGAGGAGCCTCAGAATGTCTATATTCTATACAGACATTAACAAAAACGTAGGTGTCTAAACAATTCGACATTGGCCTGAGGGATATCTTTGTGGACTTATCGCCAATGTAAGGGAAGCAAAAGAAAAGAAAACAAACGGTACATCAAACTGCAAAGCATCTGTAAAACCAAAGAAACGTCCTGAGTGGGAGAAGGTATTTGGAAATCATATATTGCACGGAAGGCTAATATCCAAAGTACAAAAAAATTCACAAAAACTCAAAAAAACAAACCACCCAGTTGAAAAATGGGTAGAGGATCTGAAGAGACACTTTGCCAAAGAAGACATACAAATGGCCAACGAGCACCTGAAAAGATGTTCATCACCTCTTATTATTAAGTAAATGCAAATCACAATCACAATGAGCTCTCACTTCACACCCATAGCCTGGCTATTATCCATAAAACAAGGAACAAGTGTTGGCGAGGCTGTGGGTAGTACATGATGTTGTGGGTAGTGCCAAGGCACAAAAGAAAGCATCCCACACTCCTCTGGGTTCCTCTGGGGCTGGAGGAGTAATAAAAAAACATCAGATAGGTTATCAAAGGAAAAACAATTTAATAACATACTCGTGGAGGATTTATAGAATAATGGAGTGAACTAGGGATGTTTCTGCTGCTTTTAGGGACTTATGGGGGGAGGAGAGGAGGGGGTGATTCCTCATGACAGACAAGGAGGGGGAGAGATCAACTTTACTCTGAGAGTAAAGGTGAGGACACGTTTACTGATAACCTACAACTGGATGAGACATTCCAAACAACATTCTTCTAGGTCATAAAAGGGGAAAAGAGATTGTTTCTTGGATTAGGAAATGGGCAGAAGCTTAGGATGTGCTGATCTCTTCTGTTGGGGGTGGCGGCGTGGGGGAAGGTTTTAGGGAAGGACTGAAGCTTCTCCTAGACTGTTTTCAATGCAGAACAATCTGTATTCTTTAAAGAAAGGTAATAGAACACCAAGGAATTACAGAGGTTTGCTAGACCACACCAAAGTGACAAGAGGCTTACTCAGGGCCTATGGAGAAAATCCTATTTGACCATTTTGGGGGCACCAAACTCAAAATAAGAATGTAAATTGGTATAGCATTTATGGAAAACATTTTTTGGATTCCTCAAAAATTCAGAGATAGAAATACCTTTATGATCCAGCTATCTCACTTCTGGATATTTACATGAAGAATATTAAAACACTCATTCAAAGAGATATATGCACCCCTATGTTCGTTGCAGTGCTTATTTATAATTTCCAAGCACTGCAAACAACGTAAATGCCCATCAGCTGATGAGCAGATAAAAATGTGTGATTTATACACAATGAAATACTGCTTAGCTATATAAAAAACAGGTAAGATCCCGCCATTTGCAAGGACATGGATAGAATTATAAGGCTTAGGGAGTTAAGTTAGATGGAGAAAGATGAACATTGTAGGATTTCATCTGTGGAATATAAAGAAACAAGACAAATGAATAAATTGATCAAAGAAAAAACTTTAAGCCTATAAGAACAAAACAGTGGCCGTCAGAAGGGAAAAACTAAGCAGGCTGGGGAAACTGGCTAAAAGTGGTCAACTAAATGTTGGTGGAAGGAGACTAGACTTTAGGTGAAAAACAACCTGTAGTCTACACAGATGCTGGCGTGCAAGGCTGGACACCTGACCTGTACAATGTTATAGGCCAATGTTACTTTAGTAAAATAAAAAAACAAACAATTTTCCCAGACACAGTGCTTGTGTGGAAGACAGAGAGTCATTACAAGGACAATTACAAGAAGCCAGAGCAAATGGTGTAAAAGGGTATCTAACTTGATGTGGTACACACTGTTTCATAATAGGGGTGTCTTGGGTTAGTCTTTCCTTGTCTGGGGGGCTGCCCTGTGCCTTGCAAGATGTTCAGAAGCATGTGGGGCTGGACCTGTAAGATGCCAACAGCTATCAACAACTTCATTGCCACCACCATTTATAACAAACCAGGCATGCCCAAATGACCCCTGGGAGTAAGAGTAAAATAACCTGGGCCTCCCCGGTGGCGCAGCGGTTGAGTGCTGCGCTGTGGAGCTGTTGGCTGCGGGCGATGCGAGTTCGACGCCCAGCCGGGGAGAATCCCACATGGTGCGGCAGACCTCTCCTGCCTCGCCCGCTGCTCCCCTCAGCAGTGTATTTCTGATCTGCCTGTTCTGCTCCCCGCTCTGTCTCTGGTGAACCCTCTCGCC
>PVIJ01024578.1:0-12061 GCA_004024925.1 Scalopus aquaticus
GGACCAGTTCACATTCCCACCAGCAGTGTAGAAGAGTTCCTTTTTCTCCACATCCTTTCCAGCATTTGTTGTTGCCTGTATTTTTAATGTGTGCCATCCTCTCAGGTGTGAGGTGGTATCTCATAGTGATTTTGATTTGCATTTCCTTGATTATAAGTGATGTTGAGCATTTTTTCATGTATCTGTTGGCCATTTGCTTCTCTTCTTTGGAGAAGTGCCTTTTGAGCTCTTCTGCCTGTTTTTTGACTGGGTTGTTGGCTTTGTTTTTGTTGAGTTGTATGAGTTCCTTGTAAATTTTTGTTATCAGTCCAAGGTCAGTGGACTATTAATGGAAGGTTATTGGTGCTTTGGTGGCGAGCCTGGTATGGTAACATACATCTAAAGGGGTGTGAATCTACAGCCCTAAATCATATACTGTGTTGTAAAACGTTACCTCAATGACAAATAATGCAATTAAAACAAAAACAATGACAAGAAAAATGTACCAAGTCCATCTGCATTGCTTTTTAAATTTAAAAATTATCAATAAATACTGTATGATATTCTTCTGACAAATAAAAAATATTTAAAACCTTGAGTCTGTGATGTTGCTACTAAGAAATGAATTTCAAAGTTCTGAATGCTATAACTTAAAGTAACAGTAAAATAGGTTATTTTAATCTAAGAAATCCATTCCAAAAAATCAAGTATTCCAGATCAACTGTTGACAATCCATGGTTGAGCCACAGACTCACTTCACATCTTTTAGTTCTATTTCTCATTTCATGGAGTCTTTCCCTCCAAATTGATGGATTAAGAACACATTGTCTTCATCATGTCAGACAAAAAAATTTTCAATTAAATTAAAAAAAGAAATAAACTTCATCTATTTCAAACCAACTTAAAAGCTAAAGTAAATTTTCTTACAAATTTCTTCTAATTGACATAACATACACTACTGCGAATCATCATAAAAATATTTATAGTTATACTCTATAAACTATGTACAGTAAAAATATTGGCAAGTTTAATTTATGGCACCCCATCTTAAATATGCAAATTAAATATTTCAATTTGATTCTCTTAAGAATCTTAAGTAGAGTCCTTTGTTCTCATAAGATTGCTTAAAGCAAAAAAGGGGAAAATTTGACTTACACTACCTCTACCTTTATCGACTCTTATAATAGAAAGCAAAACTTTCATTTTAGCTTTTCTATTAAATTGCGTGCAATGCATCTGAGTACATGCTTGTGTATGTGTGTGTTGCATAACCAGCTCTTACTCACCAAAAATTAAATAAAGAAGCTTCATTACTGACAACATGGGTTACCAATTGGCAGAATTAAGGAAATAATCATGTTACAAAGGAAGTAATCGCCTTACAAATTCTCTTTCTCCATTTTTTTTTAATGAAAACTACATTCTGATATGCAGTATGATTTCCAGAGTGAGGAGTTTGATAAGAGACAAAATCCCTGCTAGATTGTATGTCCAGACTGGCCTATCCAATTTCATCCTCTGAGTGAAGGGAACGAAAAAGGTAGGAAGGTAGGAGTAGCCAACAGATGCCTGAGGAAAGGCCCATGTGGGCAGAGCCTCCTAAAGAAAGGAGGGACCTAAGTCCTGTGATGGGGATCTTCAAAGGGCTCTCAGGGCAGTGTCCTAGGCCTTCCGTTAATGACTCTTCTGCTTCATGTGTCCCTAGAAATACCTGGTGTGACAATATATATCATTCAATATCATTACAACTCTGGAAATCAGGTGTCCCTGATCCTGTCTAGTATTGCAACGAATTAACTGGAAGACCTCAGAAAAATTACTTCTTCTCTTTGTATACTTTACACAGTAGTACAAAGTGGAAGTTTGACCAGAATAATGTTTTTTGAACTATTATATAATACATTGTAACACTGAGTAGTGTACTAAATTTAGTGGATCAGTCTTAGAAAAAGCAACAAAAAAGGGGGCCTCCCTGGTGGCCTAGGGGTTAAGTCTTAGCACTATCACCACAATGGCCTGACATGGCACAGCAGACCTCTCCTGTCTTACCCGCTGCTCCCCTCTGCAATGTATTTCAGTAGATCCCCCTGTTCTGCTTCCCAGTCTGTCTCTGGTGAATTCTCTCACACACCCCTACCCCCCACAACCTGGTTCTTCTATGCAAAATAAAATTTTTTAAAAATCTTACAATAAAGGAAAAATTATTTAAAAAGAAAAAAATTGACAAAAAAAGCATAGAATCAAAAATCCCAGAAAGCTTTATGAGTAGTAAGTTTAGCCATCATTTCATTAGACTGTCCATTGACAGATATAAAATACATTTCTCACAGTGGATCCTGGACAAAAAGTTTAAAAACATACCATTAACCCTCTTCTCATCCAATCCAAAACCAAAATGGTTTTAGTGCTGATGCCAAAATCATGTACACTTGATTACTATGCAGCACAGTAATGACTGCTGTATCATAAAATATGGATCAAGTTAACTTTGCTGAAAGTTTATTTGATGGCAACAAATTGTTCAAATTAAGGTCAATCGTTAAATTTTGTCTCTTGAAACTTAACTTTTTAAAACGTAGAGGAAGAGCAGAGGAACAGCAAGTTCTAGACGTGTGATTTGCACTTTACACTGTATCAGGGCTGCCTTGAAAGTAAAATCTCATTCAGGGACACAAAGTAATGAAAATAGTGGCGAGACAGTCATCTATAGCAGATCGAATGATTAAGGGGTGGATCAAAAGAGTAAGGGACATGAAGGTTCTTTGTGACTATAATGAACCAAACAAATACAAGTTTCAGTAAAAAGAAAGATCCTGCAACTATGAATAAACAGAGTGGGGGGTAAAAGTTCTCTATTCCATCAACAATGCACGTCATAGCTGCTCTGGTAAACTGCTACTAGACCAATGCTGAAGATGTTTGCCCTCGTTCCAGCTCCTCTTTTCAGAGATTTCAAATTAAAAAAAAAAAGACTACTAAAACAGACAAAATCATGAAATCTCATTTCATCACTGTAGAGGCAGAAAAAAAGAGTTTAAGTATAAAAATCTAATTCACATTCCTCTGCAATCCCTTAGCCTGCGCCTTACTTTGTATTTATCAGGGCTTTCACTCACTTCAAAGGGTTCCTAGGAGGTAAAAAGTGAGTCTGGGAGGTTTGCACTTAGAAAAGTGCTGGACATACACCAGCATATCAATAATAGTCATCTTAGCAACATGGTCTCCCCCCAAACACTAAACCCACTGATTACCTAGGAAGCTGTGGACTCTCCCCCTACCCCCAGATTATAAACAATTATTTGAAGAAAGGGGTGAAGTGAGGAAAAGGAGAACATTTTATGGGGACTCAGAAACCTCTCTATGAACTCTATGAGAAAGCACTGTGGCTGACTGCCACTTACACACTCTGAACACAGAAGAATAAATTAAAACTACCCCCATGAAGGGTCATTGGTGAAACCTATCAAAATTGAAAAACTACCTACCTTCTGACTCTCCAATTAGAAAGTTCTCCTACTTATAAGAACATGAACAAAATGAAATAGTATCAAGTTAGTCAATGGAGGTATGTGTGTAACGAAAAAAGCCAGCAAAAATTTTAACTTAAAAAAACTATGGCACCCCCGTGAAATGGACTACCATGATTCCATTAAAAGATTTAGAAGTCTTTTTATATACTGATATGGAAAGACCTCTAAGACATACTACCTGAGAAAAACAAGGTGCAGGACTGTGTGTATGTAGAATACACTAATCATCTCTGTAAAATAGGTAAGAGGTAAAACTACAGGTACTTCTACTATACAGAATTATCTCAGGAAAGAGGCACAAAAAAAACTAGTACCAATGACAGTTTTTGGTCAGGGGAACCAAGAGAGTAAAGTAACTGGGTCATGGCAGGGATGCCCCTAAAATGAGTCTGGGGGCAGGGTACAGGCAGGGAAATCAGAGGAAGGAGAGCGAAGTAATTAAATATTTATTAAGATATAAACAAGCATCCCTTTAAAAAATTATTACCTATTAATCTTACCAAGATGCCAAACTGAAAAAAAAAAAAGAATAAATGCTAAAATTTCACAACAGACATCTAATCTAATGCAACATATCAGGGTGGAAATCAACCTTCTGTTTACTTCCCTTTCCAAAGCTACTGTAGTCATAAATAAAATTACTTGCCAAAATCTTTATGTGAGATAAATTTTTAGAATCCCCAAACCTCCATCTAAAGTGAAACTGCAAATATTTTAACAAAGCATGCTTTTCCTTTATTTGCAAAGAGTCTCTGGTAGCAGCAAAGCCAAAAAATAGAGCACATAGAAGTACTTTTTTTTTTTTAACTAAAATAGCTTTTCAGCTCTCCAAATCTTTCTTGTTGAATTTGTCCTGACATATTCCTCTGCTTTGTAGCCTAAAGAAATATCAGGGCCTCAATGTCTTTGTTGTAAAGAATTCAGTTACTAAAAAGTATCTGTAGTTCTGTGTTCATTATTTATCCTCTGCGATCTAAGCAAGTCACATAATTTCAGGAGATTCAGCACCCACCTTAACCTAAGGGGAACAGATACAAGAAATGGCCGCTGTGTCAGCAGAGGTACGCTTTTCTCTGCAACATAACACAGGCACTCTCTATTTTTCTAAGAGTTGCTTTGCATTGTTAACAGGTGATTTTAGGTTCCTATTTTTCTTAAAAGATACTCCTCCAGGGGTCCCTTGTGAGACATGCTACTTCAGGCAGGTCTTCCTGGGAAGTCAGAAATACAAGGCCCTGGGCAGCTCTCCCCTGCAGTTCATTTCTCATCATTTCTCAGGGTTGGTCACTGCGAGAAACCTTGAGAGAAGAGGTAAGGTGTCCCTCGGGACTTGCACACAAGGAGTAGATTCCCAGAGCTCAGTTCCCCCACGCCAACACAGAACAGCCTGCGCACAGCAGTCACCTGGTCATCTCTCTTCACCTCAATGTTCACAACACTCGCAATACCCAAAATTGAGGGGGGCTCCCTGGTGGCGCAACTGTTAGGCGCTGTGCTGTGGAGCTGTCGGCAGTGGTGACGCAAGTTCGACGCCCCTCCGGGGAGATTCCCACATGGCCCAGAAGACCTCTTCTGCCTCACCCACTCCTCCCCTCAGCAGTGTATTTCCGTCAATCTGCCTGTTCTGCTCCCCACTCTGTCTCTAGTGAACTCTCTCACCACCCCATGCCTCTGGCCTGTACCCCAGCTTGTACGCATAAATAAATAAATCTTTAAAGAAAAAAACCTTAAAAAAAATACCCAAAATTGAGACATTCACATATACACCATTTCCAGAGGAAAGAAATCAGAGGTCCAATTTGGTGTGCCAGGAGAGCCCTTTCACACCATTTCTAATACTTGCAGGCCTGGGGGAAAGGATTCTCTCCAGAACCTAGCTTTTCACGAAGCTCTCATGACCCAGGGGAGGGAATCCCAAAGGCTGAGATTGGGACAGAAAAGGGTCAAGGTCACCAAATGAAGAATTAGGAAGAGGGCTTAAGGTATAAAGGGCTTGGAAAATGCTCAACAGGGGATGTAAGGAGACATGGGGCTACCTGTCAGGTGAACCAGTACCCTTTTTTTTGCAGAGAACTGGGGTGTAGGCCAGAGGTGTAGGGGGAAGAGGGAGGTGAGGAGATTCACCAGCGATAGAGGGTGAGAACAGGCGAACTTACTGAAATACACTGCTAAGGGGAGCAGAAGGCCAGACAGGAGAGGTCTGCTGCACCACATGTGAGTTAGCTCCCTGGCCAGGTGGTGATAATGCTGAGACTTAACCCCTAGGTCACCAGGGAGGCCCAAGAGCCCATACCCCTTCATCAGTCTTCCATCTGAGTTTATTTCCAATTCTGATCTAGTTCCTAATCATTTTCTTTCCATTGTTCCCAACTACTGATTTCCTAGAGGACTTTTGCGCCATCCTGGCCCACTGTGGAAGATACAGGATATAACTTCTTTCTTTCCCTGGTCTATTGTTCCAATAACCAAAATAAAGGACCTCTAAAACAGTAAAACCAGAACAGTGATGTTTTGTGAACTTCATGGGATAGTGATGGCTAGGTGGGGTAGTAAGTGCAACGAGATTTAAACAGATTGCTCATTTTCCAGCCCTTGGTTTGATGTCTGACAACATTTAATTGCCCTTTGAAGAAAGATAAGCATGCTTTCCTATGAACGCAACTTTACAGTTCTAAGATTACAAGCAACTAAGAAACTACATAAGAGACTTTTTACACTGAAATGAGAAACTATGTTCATTTTTTCCATCAGGATCAGAGCCAAAAACAAACCATATTTCTTGAGACTTAGGTGAGGTTTCCAAGAGTTAAACAGAACAGATTTACCAGCAAAAGGCAGGAAGCATGAGATTATAATTTGAACCAGGCAAACTTTCATAACAGAAAATGTGGCACTTAATGCAGTTTGCAGAATATGGTATGCTAAAAACGCTACTTATGGCAGTAGCAGGCCTCTGGAGAGTTAAACTAGCCAAACAAAAGAACAAAAAAGGTAGAAAAAAAGAAGCCACATCAGCATTACAAAGCCACAGAAAACTAATACACTTTCTTTTGCTGAATTACAACTTTTTCACCATACTTTGGTTTGAAAGCACAAAAATTACATGATAAAAAAATTTCTCTTTGGCCATTTTGAATCAGGAATCTATATTAATTCAAATTTATCCTAATTTAACAGGACTTGAGTCTAACAAACACATATACTATTGAGGTCAACCAAGTTATTAACACAGGAGACCGTACTGGCAGATCAAAGTTTTCTGCATCTCCTTCTGGAACAGATTTACTTTGGGTTCCTGAGTGGCTTGGCCAGCTGATAGGACAGACTGATGTTTCTTTATTGAAATAAACATTCAGTCAAAACCTCTACCAGAAAACTCATACTGAAAAGGCTTGGCTCCCTTCCTGATGTGCTGGCCAAGTAAAAATAAGCACAAAAACCTCAATGCAGGTTGAATAAAAAATTTATTCTAATCATTTTTGGGTCTCTTGCACTAGATACATAGTACTTACAGCTTTCTATTATAATATTATCAAATCCAAATTTTGAAAAGTAGTAAGAAGGTCGGCCAATAAATACTACTTTGAAAAAAGATAGTATTTGTTGTTTGTGTATTTTCTCAACTCACACAAGCCCCAATTCCTCAGTGCTAACTTAGACTTCATCAGTAAACTATTCACCAAATTTAGAATGCCCTAGGAGCACAAACACAGATAGACATGTTCTTCCACAACAAAGAACTTGTTAAAGGAAATCTGGCTAACAGACCAATAAATAATTAACTGAAATATGTTTACAGATTACAAAATGGATCAGTAGCAAAAATGATGACTGTCAGCATTAAAATGCTTATTCAGATATTGTCTAGAAGAAAAAAAAGACTTCCAGTGGTTTTTAGATCCAACTGTACAGAGAATTTTAGTATTAGAAGGATCCCTTGAATAACTTACTGTACCTATCCTACATATTCTGGGGAATAACCCAGAACAATTATCCTATTCTCATGACAACCTTCACTTCCTAGAAGATGGCGCCCAGGTCTACTTTCAGTCTCCAGTTGACTGTGTCACCCCAACTCTCAAACCACTTACCTGCCTATAATATGGTTCCTGAACAGCCTCCCCACTCAAGCTATGTTCCGCTGATGGGATGTTCTGATTCTACAAATGCAGGCTAATGTTATGTGACATACTGTTGACATATATTTTTTTTATAACATCTAGTCTTTATCTTTTATATGTCTCAAATATTTTGTAATATTTCAAAAGTTCTAACACATCATAGAAAGACAACTCTGAATATTTTCTATTGCTAGTTCTACTTGGTAGTATTACAGAAGAAACATTCAAATTAATAATTTAAAGAATGTTAAAAGAAAATGTTAAGAGCTCACATAAAACATCCCTTTCATCATTCTTAACTTCGATTTTTTTATAAAGAGCATACTCCTTTCTTACTGGCTATACAACTTTTTTTTTTTTAAGATTTATTTATTTATGCACACAAGAGCTGGGGTGTAGGCCAAAGAGGTATGTGGGAGCCGGGGGAGTGAGAGGATTCACCAGAGGAGCAGAACAGGCAGATCTACTGAAATACACTGCTGAGGGTAGAGGCGGGCGAGACAGGAGAGGTCTGCTGAGCCACGTGGGTTAGGGATCGAACTCGAGCTGCACTGACTGCTGATAGCTTCATAGTGCTGAGACTTAACCCCCTGAACCACCAGGGAAGCCCTGGCTGTACAACTTTCTAACTGAAAATATCACAGAATGTTTTTGGATTTCTGTTACTATAGTTTATTTACAAATTATGGAAATTTTCCTGTACACCAACAGGAGAGAAAGAATAAACACTCAAGTTCAATGAATATCAACATTTTGCAGACCTCTGCCTGTGTTCATCACCTCCCACAGAGTATTTAAAAGCAAATCCCAGCATATATCATTTCACCATCATCTGAAACACATACTACATATTAGTGCCTATTATTCCATAAATACTGTGCATATCTTCTCTAGGTCTCCAAATAAACTAGCATAACAGATCCTAATCCTATACCATCCATGCCTATTTTCATACAACAGTAATTTTTCTCTTTCACGTCTTGGCACACATTGTTTCCAATAAACTATGGGACCTACTGGAGAACTTCAATGTTCTGCTTTCATTAGTCAATATTCCTTAGCAATACTGTTGATTGAGATTACTCGGTCATGTCTATGCACAGCAGGGCAATTGTATAACTAAATAGGACACTGATGTGCTGGCTAGTAGATTCTTGCAGACAGATCAGACAATAACATAATATACAACCTTGCATGACTCATAGGAATTGAAAAATACTTTACAATACCTAAAGAAAAGGTAGAGTAACAACAGGTAATATCTACTTTTATTTAAGGAAAGCATACAGAGTTTGCTTCCCCAATCACCATTTTAGAAAATCCTCTCTTAGATTATTTGACTTTAACTTTCATTCACCTTAAGTTGGTCCCATGATGTCCAACTGCTGTTTAATACATGAGATACATTGAATCACTTTTAAAGAAAGCAAGCATTAGTGACCAAGTGCTATAGCTGGTTTTAGGGAGTGCTGTCACTCTTAGGAAATTCTTTGTGGTTTATAAATTTAAAAATATAATCCCTACAACATGCTAGAAAATTTGAAGGTCTGCAAAGCTGGAAAAGTACCAGATAATCATTAAGAGACAGAACTCCTAAGAGCAGCAAGTCATCATCATGCAGTGGTGAAAACTCCTCAGTAGGAGGTTTTCACTCCTCAGTGAAAACTCCTCAGTAGGTTTATACTCCTCAGAGTATAAACTCTGACTGAAAAGTTATCTACCCTCTTACCGGAGGAGCTGCCAAAAACACTTCAATCATGAAACATGAAAGAATCGTGCAAGATACTAATGTTTGATGAAGGGGGTTGAAGTGAGGATAGACAGGCTTTGGGATATGTGAAAGAAGGTTTCTAAAGAAGTAGCTAAAAAGAGGAAGGTAAGCATACTTCACTTTTCATCAAACCACTCCAGACTTTTAAAAAAACCTTTCACTTAGATTCTAACATAAGGCTTATTCTAATTTTCCACCGATAACTACATGTGCAACTTGAGCTCGCTCTCCCGTTTAACACAATAGAACCTTAACATATAAAAACAAGGCAACAAGAACCAGAGAGTGTGTTTTTTTGTTTTTCAAATCAAGCATTTAAACACTAAGTTTCATGACTTACATCTGAACACACACTCCTCATGGAACTTTGTAGGACGGGTTTAGTCACAGAAAGCTTTCCATTCACTGAGCTGTTTGCCACAGGGGTCGGCACCACATTCACCACGTGATTAGGTAGCTGTGTGGCTCCTCCTGAGACGGCCAGGACTGGCTGAGGGCAGGGAAGAACTCCAGGTGCCTGAAGCTGTACCATGGTAGGCTGAGAGAGTACAACAGTCTGAGCTGCAGTAGAGAAAAAAGAAAAGGCGTTAAGGTATGTAACTATGACAGCAGAGGAAGCAGGACAACATCAGTCTATTTTGCAGACAGAATTAGTAAGATGATACTGAGGGATTTGAAATTACAAATTAAACACGATCAGTTGCAGTATATAGTCATGACAACCTTTGTTATTGCTGTGTTTTTAATGAAACCAAATAAATTCATTCCCACTGAAGTTATTGTTAACTTTGATATATTTCCATATTTATTTTTCACAACTATATACATATTAAATTTGATAAGTTATACAGAGACTTC
Organism: Scalopus aquaticus; assembly: GCA_004024925.1. NCBI lineage: Eukaryota > Metazoa > Chordata > Mammalia > Eulipotyphla > Talpidae > Scalopus > Scalopus aquaticus. The sequence continues at coordinate 10,260 of PVIJ01024578.1, forward strand.
TCTAAGTATTGACCTGTGAAATGTATTAGTGCTAAATGGGTCTTTCATATTACAATTTCAAATAACAAACCTTCTATACTAAACACAGAGAACCACAGATTTTAAATTAATAGGATTCAGAAATACATACTACACCAACAGCAGATGAACGGCGACTCACTAAATCAATACTTGGGAGAGGGGCCTCCCCGGTGGCGCAGCGGTTAAGCGCTGCGCTGTGGAGCTGTCGGCAGCGGCGACGTGAGTTCGACGCCCGGCCAGGGAGAGTCCCACATGGCGTGGCGGACCTCTCCTGCCTTGCCCGCTGTTCCCCTGAGCAGTGTATTTCTGATCTGCCTGTTCTGCTCCCCGCTCTGTCTCTGGTGAACCCTCTCGCTGCCCCGCGCCTCTGGCCTGTACCCCAACTTGTATGTATAAATAAAAAATAAATCTTTAAAAAAAAAAAATACTTGGGAGAACAAGAGGCTACAAACACCAAAACTGTTAAAACCATTGGAGATGAATTTTTAGCTACTAAGCCCAGGAAACACAAATCTGTAACTTAAAAATAATCTGTAGATGACACCAACTCCTCCCCCCAAACATCTTTTAAGTCTATAAATCTTCTCTTAGTCTTCACAGTTATCATTATTTTTAATTAATACTAACCTGAGGAAAAGTGGTACCATTAGCCTAAAGAAGACCCATGCAATCCTAACACTGGCCTATTAAAAATTTTACCTGCCTGCTGAGTGTCTCCATTCAGATCTGGTCGAGTTTATAAGGTGCAGAAAGCCTTGCTAAAAATCACAGCTGCTTGAGCCTATCTAGCAAAATCAAGGTACTACAGTAACCAGCAACTAAACTTTCATATATATTTATAATTTTCCTCTAAGGAAAAAAAAAGCATTATACTTTCAGACTACGTAACATGACCCATGTAAAACTCAATGCAAAGGGTCAGGGAAAACTAAAAATCAAAAAATGCTGCAGACCACCTGTTAGAACATCTGTCTTAACTATAAAAAAAGCTTCATGAAATCAAAGTCTTTATGTTTCAGATGGCCTCACGAAACATAATATTGTAAAAGTAGCAGAATTTAATCAATAGCATTTCATACCAGATAAATTAGTAAATTGGTAAGAAACACCCAAATTAATTTTATAGATTTGTAATATGTAAAATTTACTTAGGGCAAATACGATCACAGACCATTTTTATCTTCTCATTTTCCCTTGGAATAATTTATTTAGAAACAAAAAATGAAATGAGGAAATAACTCAAAGCAGATATAAATATGCTTAAGTCAAATATGTAAATAAAAATAGTTAATGTATAAAATAAATAGCTTATGACCATGTGTTAGGATTTTAATAATACTATTAAGAAATTGTATTCCATCTGGTATTATGAAAATACATCATAATACAAAACTTAAACCAAGGGTTCCCACCCTAAATACAAATACTTTTCTTTAATATCAAAAAACATCCTGGTAACCACCCAAGATGATCATGGTTGAACTTTCAGTTTCTGTGAATTGAGAAAATACATGATGAGAAAAAATTATTAAAACATAGTCATGTTTCTAATCCGAAAGGATACATGCACCCGTATGCTCATTGCGGCACTATTCACAATAGCAAAGGTATGGAAGCAACCCAGATGTCCAAAAATAGATGATTGGATCCAGAAGATGTGGTACATACACACAATGGAGTACTATTCAGCATGGAAAGAAGATAAACACATGCAATTTGCAGCGACATGGATGGAATTAGAGGGAATCATACTCAGTGAAATAAGCCAGAAAGAAAAAGAA
>PVIJ01024579.1:0-12061 GCA_004024925.1 Scalopus aquaticus
TCCCCCCCACTCACTCCACCACCCCTCCCTCCAACTGGAGAAGCCCCACCCAGGCGGGGAAAAGAGAAGTGAAAGTAACTCCTGTGCCCCACAGGCAGGGGGAGGGGGAGGGGCCAAGGGGGCTGCAGCAGGAAGGGGGCACAGGGAGCCACAGTCAGGGCCTGGAGGGCCAGGGGAGGACCCCAGGGAAGAGCCCCAGCTCCCAGGAACCCCCTGTCTGTGCCAAGCCCCCCAGAGCATCTCTGGCGCCTGCAGAAGCAGGATGGCCCCGGAGCACGGGCTGTCTGTGGGGCTGCGCAGGCTGGGCAAAGGGAGGAAGGGAGTTCTGGGGCCACCGGGGGGCTTGGGCAGCTCACTGGTCTCTCCCAGAGAGGCAGCCAGGGACAGGGCTGGCACTGGGGCTGGGGGCCGGGGACCGGGGGGCTGGCAGGCCTCTCAGCCCCCAGCAAATCTTCTCTCTCTCCGCCTCTCTGGGAGCGTCTTGTGGCCTCTGCTTCTCCTCTGTCTCTGCTGCTGCTGCTGCTGCCTCTGCTTACAAGCCCAGCCTCAGCCCAGGTGCGCCCACTCACACAGGCCACACCCTCTCCAGGGGCCCCATCAGGCATGCGCAGAGGCCTGCAGGGGCCATCCCTGAGGGGTCTGAATATCCTGCTGATGCTCACTTACCCTACAGCACCCCTCTGTCCTCAGCTGCTTCTGCCTGCCCGGAGGGGGACCCCTCTCCCTGCTGAGATGGCTGCCTGATGGGAAGAGGGGAACTTCAACACTCTGCAGGCCCTGCGGGTGGGAGGGCGGGGCCCAGCTGAGTGAAATCCCAGCCTTTGGACACAGGGCTGCAGAGACCCCAGAGCCCACAGCGGGGGCTGGGAGGGGGCTGAGCTCCTGGAAGCCCCTCAGAGGGAAGGGAAACTGCAAGTGGGGGGCAGAGGGGGAGCCAAGTGGGGAGAGTTCAAGGCGCCTTTAAGTCCAGGCTGCTTCGTACCTGCAGTCTGAGGTGAGACTGGAGGGAGCGCAGGAGCTTCCAAGAAGCCCAGAAGGGAAGATGGAGGAGGTGGAGGTGACCCCAGATGATCTAGAAATCAAAGGAAAGGAAAGGGCGGGGGGTTCCCAGGGCTCAGTGACTGCAGGGTAATGTGAAAATTATCAGGTTTTTAAGCCGCCCCTCAATTATGGGCCTCTGCAGGCCTACCCGCGTTACTTATTTTTGAGGGGCCAGTCCTCACAAACTGCCTGTTTCTGGGTCCTCCCGCCATGGCAGAAGCGCCAGTGGGGTTCACTCATGAAACACGAGACAGCGCCAGGATTCCCAGAACACTCAACCTGCTGGACCCCATAAAGGCCGGTCATGAACAGCAGCCGGGAGTGCTGACCCAGGCGAGTCAGTGACGCCAACACCCGAGAGATCCAAGTCCGCCTGGCAGCAGAGAGCCCCGCTGGTGGCGGAGAGTGGGGACAGCAACCCCAGTGGGGAAAGGGCAGCCTCTGCTAGAAATGCATATTTTCTTTGAATCCAGTGTTCTCTGTAAAATTCATTCGATGCCGTCCATTTCTGCAGCTTGTTTGACATTTATCACATGCAGCGTGGGGTAAATCAGCACGCCCGGGTGGCGAGGGAGACCGTCCTGGGGGATGCACCTCAGGGTGAGCGGGGCGCTGAGCTGGTCTGTCCCCAGGAAGGCCACCCTCGGGCTTCCCCATGAAGGAAGCATCCCGTGTCAGGGCCCCTCACAACTTAAACCAAGGCTTTTCCCTTCTCACCCAAGCCCTGGGCGCTCCGGAGCCGCCAAAGGCAAAGTGACCTCAGCGCCCAAGCCTCACATCGGGCCACTGTGTCCAGCAGGGGATTATGGTGCTTCCTTCCCCTGCAACTTGGAGGAGTCAGAGAATCTCAGGCAAAGGAGTTTCTGGTTTCAGTTTCCTCCTTTCGTTTCCTAAAACTGACATCACACCCAGTTAGGGAGGGGGCGGGGCGTTCACGGGGCTGCAATGCCGAGCACCACCATTAGGGGGAGTGCAGACCAGGCTGGAGCCAGGTGGCTGAGAAAGGGGTGCCCAGCCTGCAGTGCTGGGGATCTGCAGGACCCCAAATGAGAAATGGGGTGTCTGCCTCAGGCTGTTACCCCCACTTGCTCCCCAGAAGATTGATGCCCCTGGGGTACTAACATAAAGCAGGTGGAACTTTCTACCCGAGTCTTGGCCCCCATGAGAGACTGAGCTGTAGAGCAGGGAGTGATCAGCAGGACAAGCAGGAAGTGCCTTTTGCTGGAGGCTTCTAAGTTTCAGTTTCCTGGAGAGCTGCGAGTTTCGAGTTTCGCTGGTTTTCCATTATCTCAGGCAGTTCTGAGCAGGACCCAGAGGGCGGCTGTTATGCCAGCAGCTCATGTGCGGGGGCCTCTCCTCGGGTCACGCACAGACTCCAGTCCTCACTCCTGAGCAGCAGGCCCGCTGCCTGCCCTCACCAGGGCCCTGCTCAGGAGACCCCCGGGCCCTCCACCCCCCGCCCCTGCCACACCAGGAAGGGGGCGCCTTGTGCAGGAACACAGCAGGAAGCAGCCCTGGCTGAAGACGCCCTGGTTGGAAGACGCCCCGCCAGATGTCCAAGCACTTAGCGCTTCTGTGCCCACTGAGCAGACACAGAGGCTCAGAGTGGGCTTGGTTGGGAAACAAAAGAGCAGACAGAACGAAAAGGCATGGATTATTCTAGAATTTCAGGTTGACCTTGGGGTAGAATTGGCCCCAGGACAATGAGGTGTAACTTCCAGGCTGACCTGGCTTCCCTTGCCCAAAGGCAAACTCTGGGGGGAGCCCTTCACGGGGAGGGGTCCGGCACGGGGAGAGAGGAGCCTTCCCTGCTGCTGGGGGAAAACAGTTCTGTCCAGAAAGGAGATTGTCCGAGGGCGCCCACACCATTCACTCTGAGGCAGATCTGTCCCCATTTGTTTCCTGAATTGCAAACACTTCCTTGAAATACTTTCCAAATTCCTCCTCCAGTTTAATTCCCATTAGGGCAAAGCCAACCTTCTAAAAATAAAGACAAAATGTTGGTCCTCGAGATTTGTGTCCTTGGACACCTTCAGCTGAGACCCAGCACGGCCTTTGTCTTACATCAGTTCTCCCAGGTTAGCCCCAAGCTCGCGCAGCTACGGAGACTTGTTTCCTAAGAGCACAGCGTTTCTGGTTAGCCAGACAGAAGTGGGAAGTGACCCCCACTTGGGACCAGTAATGGTGGGTCAATCCCTCAGTGAGGGCTGGAAAAGTAACCCATGTTTTCAGACAGCTCAGAGAGAAGAGTCTAGTTTCCCTGGGTCACTCCCGCCCTCTGGGACCCCTGTTCATTATGGTCTGTTCACGGGCGGGGCGGGAGGTGGGGGTTTCCCAGCAGCCTGGCTGAGGGGCGCTGGGGGGAGGGACTAAGCTCCAGGTTACTTTAGGGGGCAGTTCTCTCCTTAGGTGTGGAGCAGGTGGAACCCCACTGTTCTGTGGGTGCCTCTGAGGGGGGAGTGAGCTGAAAAGACAGTATTCCTCGTCTTCTCTTTGCTGCACACGAATTATATTAAAGTTCCTTCCCATTGAAGGTCTTATATGTTTTGTCTTGATGTGGTGGATGCAGAACCTATGGAGAGGAGGGAGGTTTGGGGGTTCTGGGGCACCCCTCACCAGGCCCGGTAGCAAGGGGGGTTGGGCTCAGGCTGCAGCCCCCTGCTGACTCGCTGTGACCCTGCAAGGGGAGCTGCATCCTGAACTGAGCCGCTTGCTCCAGCGCACCCCTCAGGCAGGATCTGAGGGCAGGAGGGGACTGTAACATCCCGGCACCGCGGGAGGGAGAGCACCCTGGGGGAGGAGGAGCTGGAAGCAGGGGTCGCACCGACCTTGCAGGATGCCCTGTGGTTTGGGAAGATGAGGCGCATGTCCCGCACAAACCCCTCCACTTGGGTGTGTCCCTGGGGATTTAGTCTCTTCTTGATTTTGCCCAACCACATGTGCTCCTTTACTGTTTGAGAAACTTCCTGCATCTGGTGAGAAAATAGATCCACGGGGCGTTGCTAGCACAATGTCCGCCTTCCGCCAATTCTCATGACACCCAGCAGAAAGGCCCCAGGGAGAGACAATGGCGGCCCTTGCCCCTAGTCCACGGCCTTGGGCCAAACCCCCCAGTTCCAGGCCCAGCGCAGGTGACCCCGTGGCAGCCTCTTGTCACGGCTTATTGTGACTTACGTAACATGGATGTGGAATTGTCATAAAAAATGCACAAATGGAAAATTCCTTGTTGTTCTGGGGTTACAGGTAGGAATTAATACTTACTCAAGGGTCAACTGAGGTATTGTTAAGTTTTGTATTTTCCTCTGAAAAGAGTGAATGACTGAGTGACAATATTGAATGATATTTATTTATTAACCACATATTTGTGTAAGGGAGTCTTTCTGCAGTCCTTAGGTTTCAGACCTGCCTTTGTGAGTCTCTATCTCACTGGGGGGAACATGCATAAGCTTCTGTGTCAGTGATAGCTTGGCCCAGGGCAAGTCCCACCCCCTGTGCCTGACCCAAGCAGGCCTTCGGGAAGACCTAAAGGACCTGGGCCCCATGGCCACGGATGGAGCTGGACTTGCAGTGAGAGTTGGGCCGAGGACTCGTCACCCACAGCTCCTGGTGGCCACAGGGCCCTGAGTCTTGGATGCATCAAGCATCGCGGAAACTCCCACACTCCCCAGCTCTCCCTGAGACCAGCGGGCCCCAGTGCTGCAGCTCTTCCTCACGAAGGTCAGCTCCGTTCCGCTTGCTCTTGTATCCCAGGAGTCCCCAGTGACTTTGGGTCTCCGTGGAAACACTGGGTGCCCTTCCATTCTGGAACAGAGGCTGCTCCAGTGTTTCACTCAGCCCAGGGTAGAGAGGACTTTGGCAAAGCAGCCACGATGACCCGAAGCGCAGTGACGGGGGAGACCTGCCTCCGCATCACTGCCTGCTGCTCTGAGTAGCCGGCACCCCACCCCCGCCTCATTCATGTTAAGTAATGATGCTGGAACTTTCCTTTGGATGTTGCTTTGGCTTCCTTTGCATTTCCATTGGCCAAGCACATCAGTGGTTGAGTGGACATAGAGGCTTCCAGACAAATGAAATGGGAGATGAGGTTTTTTGCAGGTAGTAAATGATCAGCTTGGAGTAGCTTCACTGTCTCGCTATCTTGGAGGACCTCAGTTATCCCCAGTGGGTTTAAGAGGAAACGTGTGGGCAAGGAAGCTGCCAACCGCAACTGTTGTCATCTGGTGCTTTGAGCGACACAGTGGTTGAACCCCAGGAGCTTGGGAGGGAAAGGACGTCTGAGAACCGAGTTGGTGATGCCGTAAGAACTGTCAGCCGAGAGAGAGTTGGAAGAAGGCCCACGAGGAAGGACAGAGAGATAGCCACCTCAACTGATTACCTCAGACTGAGTCACCCTTGAACCCTAGGACTGAGTAGAGATGTTTGGTCTTAATAAACAGATCAAATAACAAATTTCTTCACAAACCCAGTGGATGCGGTCCCTGCTTACTCTGGCATAGCGAGTGGAGAATGTAGCCTCATAAACCAGCTTTGTGAAGGTCACACTTCCTGGTGTGGCAGAGATGGTGAGACCACCTATGTCGGAGATGAGAAATGGAAGTTTCTTTATCACCCAGGCTCACTCTCACTCCCAGTCTTGGAGATGCTCTCGATGGCATCAGCTACCTCGCTGCCATCTGTGGAAACCACATGGCATGGAAGCCACCGCCCCTTGCGCTTCACGTTCTACTTTGAGAATTTGCCTTCATAGAGGGAACTGAGCCCTGCAAGACCCATCGGATGGGGACAAGAGGACTCTCTGCAAAGGGAAAGATTTTCTGGGTCAGCAGCTTCTCCCACAGGGCACAGCTGCCCCCAACCACTATGTTCTCTGGGGTGTCACCTCCATGAAGGAAATACAGGTCCCGTTGAAGACATACCCATTTTGGAAGGAACTGACGTGAAAGTGAGTGGATGTGAGATTCAGTGTGTGCGTGCATGTGTGTGCGTGTGTGCGTGTGTGTGTGTGTGTGTGTGTGTGTGTGTGAAGGAGTGAAGGAAATGAAAGGAGAGAATATGATTTCTTCGCAGGCTTCACCAGGTCATGGGTGGCTCTATGTCCCTCTCAAGGGGGAGCTCTTTACATTGGACGGGCTGGCGGTGACCACAGGATGTTCCCAGGGTAACGCTTTTTTTTTTTTCTTTGCATTCAACTTATTTTGTTAGCTGTCTTCATTTTTTAAATTTATTGAATTAACATTATATTTTACCATCATGTAAGTTTCAGGTGTACATTATTAAAGTCAATATGTGTATATACTACATTGTTTATCACAAAAAGTCCAATTCTTTTTTTTTCTAAAGATTTATTTACTTATGCATACAAGAGCTGGGGTGTAGGCCAGAGGTGGGTGGAGGGTTTTGGGGAGGATGAGAGGATTCACCAGGGGCAGAGTGGGGAGCACAACAGGTGGATCTACTGAAATTCACAGCTGAGGGGAGCCACGGGCGAGGCAGGAGAGTTCTGCTGTGCCATGTGGGAAGCTCCCTGGCCGGGGATGGAACTCGTGCTTCAGCGTCTACGGAAAGCTTCATGGTGCTGAGACTTAACCCGTTGTGCCACCCGGGAGGCCACTCCATTCTTATTTCATTAAAGGTGGAACCCAGAAAAATGAATGAGAAAACAATCAGTGTTGCAAAGACAGGAGTTATTAATGTGCTGTTTGGGGCTTACACAATCACACTTTTCCCTCTCAGCCTCGGCTTCTGTTTGACTTGAAGACACACTGATGGCCATAACTTTTTCTAAAATAAACATGTAAGGTTTGCTCTGTCTCATTATTTATTTTTAAGGGTTATCCCACCCCTAACTCAGTGTCAGTCCTGGACTGTCAGTGAAGTCCTAGCCTCACACACTGTAATGTAGGAAGCAGCAAATGTAAAAGCATCTTACTATAAAATCAAATTGCATTATGACTGATGAATTTAGAAGCCATAAAGTAAGGCTGAGAGATGGAAAATCGATATGATAGATATGACATTGACAGAAGAAGGCCACGTGATAATTACCTTTCTTCTTCTTCTTGGTGGGTCTGGTAGAAGATTTTTCTGGAAGAGAAACAAGGTGAATGCTGTGCTGGGTCTTTGTTCTACGTGATGAGCTTGCTGTTTCCACCTGCCTCCCTGGCATGTCCCATTGCCAACACACTCATGGTGTCTCCATGGAAAAGAACCTCCCTCTCCGAATCTGGAACGTTCTGCTCTCTGTTATTCTGACTCAGTTTAAAGTCTCCTTTAAACCTGCAGCCTCTCCCTTACTCTCCTTCTGACGCCTCGCCAGGTTTCCCTTCACAGCCTGTTCTATCCCGCTCCTTCCGGCAGCTGTCTTTACACCTTCAACACAAGAAGCCAACGGTGAGCTGGAGAGGACTTCAGGGGTGTGCCCCTGAGCGGGGTACAGAGGGAAAGGCAGAGAAGGTCACTTGAGGGCCCCAGGCTTGTTCCCAAGGCTGCTTCGGACTCCACCCTCCAACCCATCCTGGCATCCTATGCCCACACTAATACTTCTAAATACTCTTCTAAAGCACTACTTCATCTGTTGTCACTTTGTCCCAAACTCAAACTTCCCAACGCCCCCTCCGCACCCTCAAGGTAAAGGTAGGTGCAGACTCCGTCCTTGGCCTTGAGGGCGCTGTGGTCCTTTTCACCCAGGTATGGAGCCTCTTACCTACAACTTCCTGGTAAGTCTTGGGTAGCATTTCCGTGCACCCCTTCTATGCAGAATGCCTCTTTCTTAGAGGCAGGACTGTTCTCTTAAAGCCTCAGGGCAGACTGCACTCTGCAGCTGTCCTCAACTTCGGTGTCAGAAATGACCTTCCCTTCTTCTCCGCCCTCATTTCTGTTTTATGGCATCTGTGTGCTCTGCAGTCTCGTGGTTATGAACGGGAACCTTCCTCCTGGTTGGGAACTGGGGCTCACACCTTACAGGTGCACCTCAATCTCTATGCTCTAGATGTGTCTCCATAGTTGCCTGCTGAGCAAGACCTTTTCTTTACCATTGAGTGACACCGAGAAGGGCATTCTGGAGCGTTCTAAAAAGATAGAAAGAGGAGTTCATCTGTGACAGAGACCGGGTCCCTGTCTTGTCTATAACGGGGGCTGATTTAAAGATTTTGGTCTTTAAAAATGCCATTTATTGCCGTTTTCTCTCAAGTGCATTTCAGATGACTGTCCGAAGCAATAAGGTAGAACTATTCCACTCTGTCAAATAGCCGTACTGATGTATTTCATACAGAATTCTACTACGTTACTTTAAACACTGGTCCCGAAAGTCTAAGGCCCTTCCCCTAATTTAAATTATTTTCCTGTGAACAATTGCACAGTGGCAACTAGGAGTGGCAGAGTCAAGGTCACAGTTCACTGTCCTACCTTTATAAGGACAAGTGTTCACACACTTGGGGGATTAAGCTGTAACATGGTGGGCGAGGGGCGGGTCGTGATGGTTTTCTGCACACCGAGAAAGTCTGCCAAAGCTTGGGGTTGGTGAATTGCGATGCTTAGTCCTTAACTTGTGTCTCTAGAATACGCACCTCAATCAACTGTTTCAGGGTCCACTTGCCGCAGCGCACAGACTTCTGCCAGTTCTTGGCTTTTTCCAGACCTCCTTCAATTTCAAATTCCGGGAGGGTGAACCACCTGCTTCTGTCCTCACTCTGGACACACTTCTCCCACAGGCCTGTGAAATCAAGACATCCTGAGCACCCTGGTCACCCCTGGCCTGAGGGTCTTTCCCCAACGGTGATCACCCCTAAAGGTGGCCGCCCCTCACGTGGTTCTGAGCCACCCACTTGTGGGTCAGGCTCAGGAGAAGGAGCCCCAAGTCTCTGCTCAGAGCCCCTTCAGCAGTCTGATACCCAGGGGGAGGGGACGCCGAGTCCTGTGGGCACACTTCTTGGACCTTTGAGCCATAATCACCGCTATTGTTTGCTGATGGCTTAAGAAGAATGAGGAGCGCCCTCCCCTTGGCGTCTGAGACCGGGCTAGACCAGGCTCGATGCAGAGTGGGCAGATGGCAGAGACGCACAAGTGACGTGTGGCTGCTGTGCCCACGGCCACATCTGCCTTGGACAGTGCTGGCCATCCAGATAATGGCGAGTGATTGTTTTTCACATCTCGGACATATGGCTGTTTTTTTTTTTAGATTATTTGTTTATGCATACAAGTTGGGGTGCAAGCCAGAGGTGTGGGGTGGTGAGAGGATTCACCAGAGACAGAGTGGGGAGCAGAACAGGCAGATGGACTGAAGTATACTGCTGAGGGGAGCAGCGGGGAGACAGGAGAGGTCTGCTGCGCCATGTGGGAAGCTCCCTGGCTGGGGATCAAACTCATGTGGCAGTGGCTGTGGACAGCATCATAGTGCTGAGTCTTAACCCTTTGTACCACCCTTGTATGTCTAGGGAGATCTAGACATATGGCCATTTTGTGTGTAAGTGATGATGTGTGTCTAGTGGGGAAAGCAGGAGAACAGGGAACAGAGCTCACTCAGGGAACAGAGCACAGCACCTGTGTGACTCCATGAGAGAGGCTTTTGGAAGCCAGCCCAGGTTCACTTGGGATTTTGTCTCATGAGGCTTTTCCTTCGCTGATTGTGCTTTGTATCAAGTCCTTGTAATCAGTCACAGCCATGAGAGTTCACTGCGTGCTGGTCACGTGAGTCCTCCCAGGGGCGGGGCCGGAGACCCCGGCACAGGTGTCTGCCGCCTGCACACCTGGGTGTTCTCCAGGGACAGTGTAGAAGCAGTCACACTCACCTTGCTTCATTTTCTCTCTATGTAAAATCCCCTTGGCTTTCCGACAGGTCACGGGAATACGGGGATGTTCTAAATTCATTTTAAATTTCTTAGAAATTCTTGAGCCTGCAAGAAAATTTATTATTATTATTTTCACTCCATCTTTCTCTCCATCTACACACTTTTCTCTTCAACCATGATAATATCTTCTATAATTTAAAATGTAGTGGAGAGATTTCCGCTTCGAGTTAGTTACATTTCCAAGTCTTTTTAAAGATTTATTTATTTATGCACACAAGAGCCGGGGTGTAGGCCAAAGGAGTGGGGGTTGAGTGGATTCCCCAGAGACAGAGTGGGGAGCAGAACAGGCAGATCTACTGGAGTACACTGCTGAGGGGGGCAGCGGGGAGACAGGAGAGGTCTGATGTGCCATGTGGGAATCTCTCTAGCCGGGGATCGAACTTATGCTCAGTGACTGTCAATAGCCGAGAGCACTGAGACTGAACCCTTGTACCAACATGGAGGCTCCTCCAAATCTTTCTTTCTTTTTTTTTTTTTTGAATGGAATGGGGGTTTATTAAGTTTCACTAATAAAAAAAAATTAATGCAGTGAGTCCCATCACAGCCAATATCCTTATACAATCTGTTTGTGAAATGAATGTTTATAATGCTTCACACAGTTTAAACCTCAAGTTTGATACCACACCTTCAGGTTTGTACAGTCCTCAGCAAGAGCATCTACAGTATTAGCAACCATTCAATGAACAAACCATTGATTAAAACCACATTGATTAAAGGCTCAGTATACAGAGCCCCAAAAGAAATGGTTAAATATATGAACTATGTGTGCTGACGTCTATTATTTAATTCTCTCATAACTATTGAGTTGGTTCTTAGCAAAGAAACCTTTAAAGGCAAAATTCACCTCATTTGAGTTTTGACCCAGAAGTTCAACAACAATCACGAAGTCCACAGTCTTATTGGCAAAACTGATATACAGTGTCACTATGCTCAAGGTTAAGAGCGATGCATATTCCATTTTTACATTTTACTGGAATTTTACATGTTCAATTCATGATTTTAAATCTCTAGGTTTTCATTCCTCCAAACTGTCTGAAGACACAGTGTGCCACAGACTTAAGACTTCTGCTTCCCCCTCTATTTTCTTCAAACAAACATTTCTCAAGTGTCTACATGTTCTAGAAGGGAAATTTTCGGAGGCGGCCACTTCTTCGGAATAGTCCGACGCCATCAGGCCTCTGAAGCAAGGGGAGGGGGAAGAGAAAAAAGCTGAAACACAAGGTTCATCGGGTAAGTTTTACATTAACCATTACAAGCTGGACCGTATAAGAATGTGGCTTTTTGGCTCAAAAAGTCTGAGTCTTGGTGTGGAAACGAGTACTTGGCTGTCCCACCACAGTTTTCTCGTAGTGGGACTGTGAGGGAAGTCTTGACTGGGGAGTATGATTTGTTTACCTATCAGGCGTAAACTTCCAGGCACTCAGTTCATTTTGGGCTTGTTCCAGTTTGTCTTTAGTCTGTTCCAGTTCACCTTTCATTTTGAGGAAAAACAAGTTGATGGCCGGGTCTACCATCGCTGACCTCAGCTGGGCGACACTGGGCTGCTGCACTTGCTTGAAGTACTGGATCTGCGTAGTGCTCTCTTGCATCTCTTGCTCCTTAGTTGCTAGTCGCATAACAAGGATGTTTTCCCTGCGTGCAGACTCTTGCTGTTGTTGCTTCAGTTTTTCTTCAGACTCCCTTAGGCCAGTTACATCATTAGAATTAAGATCTGTGTACTTGCCCTCCAAAGCTTGCACATATGCTTCATACTGTTTCCATCTTAGAATTAACTCATCTCGTGCCATAACTTTGAAGTCTGTTTCACTCAGTCGAACCTTTTTGGGAAGAGGTTCCTCGTTGGTCATCTTGAATCCGAGGAGCCGCATCCCGGCTGCTGCCGCGGCCGCTGGGCCCCACCGCGGGCAGGGAAGGCCCAAATCTTTCTTTTATGGCAGCTTCAATACACGATGATCATGTCATCTCCATCCCCCCTCCCCCCTTAAATCCTACATAGCCGCCTCTTGTGCAGGATGTGAGTGCCCGGCTCTGGGCTGGGGCTGTGTGAGGCACAGTGACCTCCCTCAGGTTGTGGAAGGGAGAGGCTACTCATAGTATTGTTTTGAAGTTATGCAGATACAGGAAAATCCATCAAATTTTAGTTCCGTCTCTCTATCCTTCTCTCTATCCGAGGC
>PVIJ01024580.1:0-12060 GCA_004024925.1 Scalopus aquaticus
AATCCCATCTGTTTATCTTGTCTTTCACTTCCTTCGCTTTGAGGGATGTGTCTTTCAAGATTTTGCTGAGATGTATGTTGTGTAGAGTTTTGCCTATATTTTCTTCTATACATTTTATGGTTTCAGGTCTTACATCCAGGTCTTTTATCCATTTTGAGTTGACTTTTGTGCAGGGTGTGAGGTAGTAGTCTAGCTTCATATTTTTGCATGTGGCTGTCCAGTTTTCCCAGCACCATTTATTGAATAGACTGTCCTTGTTCCACTGCATTTTCTTTGCTCCTTTGTCAAAGATTAGTTGTTTGTCGATATGTGGCTTTAATTCTGGGTATTCTATTCGGTTCCATTGGTCTTTCTGTCTGTTTTTGTTCCAGTACCATGCTGTTTTAATTATTATGGCTTTGTAATATAGTTTGAAATCAGGGAGTGAAATTCCTCCATTTTCTTTCCTTTTAGTTAGGAGGGCTCTAGCTATGCGAGGTTTTTTGTGGTTCCATATGAATTTCATCAGTAGTCGATCTATTTCTTTGAAGAATGTCTTTGAGATTTTTATTGGAATAGCATTGAATCTGCAAATTGCTTTTGGTAGGATTGCCATTTTGATAATGTTAATCCTTCCAATCCATGAACAAGGGATGCCTTTCCATCTTCTTGTGTCTTCTTCTATTTCTTTCAACAGAGTTTTGTAGTTTTCTTTGTGTGAGTCCTTTATGTCTTTTGTTAGATTTATTCCCAGATATTTGAATCTTTTGGTTTTGATTTTGAAAGGGATGGATTTCTTAATTTCTTCTTCTTCAGATTGGGTGTTTGCATATAGGAAGGCTACTGATTTTTGTGCATTGATTTTGTATCGTGCTACTTTACTGAACTGGTCTATTATTTTGAGTAGTTTTTCTATGGAGTTTTTAGGGTTTTGTATATATATTATCATATCATCTGCAAATAGAGACAGTTTAATTTATTCTTTTCCTATTTGGATCCCTTGAATGTCTTTCTCTTGTCTAATTGCTCTGGCTAGGACTTCCAGTATTATATTGAAAAGTAATGGTGAGAGTGGGCATCCTTGCCTTATTCCTGATCTTAGGGGAAAGGCCTTCAGCTTCTCACCGTTGAGGATAATATTGGCCGTGGGTTTGTCCTATGTGGCTTTTAGTATGTTGAGGTATGTTCCTTTTTAATTTTTTTTATTTATTTCTTTTACATTTTGTATTTCTCTTGGGTATCCCACCACCAATTCACCCGTGATCCATCTCCATGGTCCCATGTGTTCTTTTCTACTCCATTTTGTGCCCTTATCTTCCCCTCCCCCCACCCCCAAGTGTCTCTCCTATTTGGTTTCCCTATATTCCTGTTATAAGTGAAACCATTGAAGTCTCTTTTATCTGATATGTATAGCTGTCCCTGCCTTCTTTTTTGGTCCATTTGTTTGTAGGATTGTTTTCCAGCCTTTTACTTTCAATCTGTGTTTATCTTTTGTGGCTAAATGTGTTTCCTGTAGACAGCAGAAGGTTGGGTTCTGTTTTTTGATCCATCCTGCTACTCTGTGTTTTTTTTACTGGTATATTAGCCCATTTACATTTAGAGTTAATGTTGATATATTGGCATCTATATTTGCCATTTTGTTTGTCTTTTTGTGGTTTTACTCCTTGTCTTATTCTCATATTCTTTTTCAGTCCTCTGTTGGTTTTGGCTTTAGTACTTCTTGTAGTATTTTTTGGAGTGGGGGTTTAGTCATGACAAATTTCTGGAGTTTCTTTTTGTCTGAGAACATCCTTTTTTTCCTTCATAGAGGAAGGAGAGCTTTGTGGGGTAAAGTATTCTTAGTTGGCATTTGTTGTCTTGGAGTTTGTTGAACATTTCCCTACATTCTCTTCTTGCCCACAGTGTTTCTTCGGAGAAGTCTGATGTCAGCCTGATTGGTTTTCCTTTATAAGTGATTGTGTCCTCCCCCTTGTGAGCTTCAATATTTTTTGAATATTTAGTATAGTCCTTTTCTTGGACTTCTATGAATTTTATTACTATGTGACCTGCTGTAGTTTTTCTATCATCATGGTAATTTGGAGTTCTTCTTGCTTTTTGTATGTCTATTTTCATCTCTGTCTTCGTACTTGGGAAGTTTTCTTCTATCACCTCCTTAAATAGTTTCTCTGCTCCTTGGATGCTCTCCTCTCCTTCTGGGATTCCTATAACACTTATATTTCCTTTCCTCATGGTGTCAGATAGTTCTTGAAGTGTTTCTTCATTCTTTTCCCTTCATGCTTCTATTTCCTTTTCTTTTTAAATTCTTTTTATATCTGTATCTTAGATATTACTGATTTGTTCTTCCATTTCATCAGTTCTGTTTTCATTGCTTTTCCCAGAGGTCTTTAGGTCCTCCATTAAACTTTTAGTCTCCTTTAGTGTCTCAATTTCATTCTTCATTTCGCCAATTATTTTTTTCATATCGTTCTTTTCCTTAATCATGATGATTCTAAATTCTCTATCTGGGAGGCAGAGAAGTTCTTCCATGTCATTGTTGTTGAGTTATGGTGGTTGATTTTCTTTTTGTGATGTGTCCTTCTTCTGACAGCTTTCTTGGTTTTTGTATTTTTCCTTCTCCCTGTTCGTTCTCTGACTTGTTCTAAGCATTGGGACATTGTGGCACTGGTACTGGCAGGCATCTCTTCGGAGTGCTCCTTTTTGGATGTTGGGGGCTGGTGGTCTAACCGATTCTGGCTTTGCTAGGCCAAAGCACCACAGGGTAGTAATGCTGTGAATATGTTGATGGACATTGTCTCTAGAGATCCCCTCCCTCTGTTTTAACTCAGAAGATCCAGAAGGTGGTCTGTGGTCCCTGGCTTCCAACAATGGTGTAGAGGCTGTGCTTTCCCAGGGACTGTGATGATTGGTGGTCCCAGTGACAGCTCCACTCAATTCTGAGAACTCCAGCACAGAGGCCTATGGCTGGTTTGCACTAGTTCCCTGTGGGTTATCCTCCTGCCTTGCACTTGCCCTTCCTTAGTTGTAGTGGGTGATGATTGTCTCTTCCCCTAGGGTACCCAGGATTCTGCTTCCCAGAGCAAGGCTGGGGACCCAGCCAGAGATGGCAACAGTGGTGATGGAGGGGAGTCAATCAGTCCAGACTCCCCTCAGATCCCTAAAATTCAGGACCAGAAGTGTCGGGGGGCTTACATTTGCTCCTTGCAGGCTATTCTCCCTGCCTGGCACTCACCCTCTCTCAGTTGGAGTGGGCGATGATTGTCCCTTCCCCTAGGGCACCCAGGATTCTACTTCCCAGAGCAAGCCTGGGAGCACAGCCGGAAATGGAGGCAGTGTACACACACATCACCACAGCCATTTACTCAGAAAATTATAACCATCGTTTATTGTGTTTTTCATACCCCTCCACTTTTGTGTTACTGTATTAACCTTCGTAAAGCAGGTGTATTAACTCAAATGGTATAGCCTCATGAATTTTACACAAGCTGTGTCCACTAAACTACCACAGGAATAAGATTCAGAACATTTTTAGTACCCCAGAAATTTCCTTTCTAGAAGGAACTCTAAAGCGTTTACTGAAAACAGAAAAATTTCAAAATTGCATCAATACATACTTATTCAAGACAAGTTATCTCATATAGATCCAACTTAAAGGGAAATGTAGATAGGAGTTATCAAAAGTTTAATATGGGAATATCAGGTTTTTACAAATTGGATTTTCAATTTATGTTAGCAGAATTTTCTATGACACTCTTTCTATTAATAGCTCCCTCTGTCCCTTGACCATGAGGCAGGGAAGAAAGGCAAGGAGAAAGGCAGGATTCCCTTAGAGTAGGTGGGATCTAGGAATTATCTGTGCATGTTAAATAAGGCATCATATATTCTAAGAATTGTTAAGAAAATGTCAGAATCATTGAGAGTCAGTCTGGGTAAACAAAACTGGTATTCATGAGCAGAGAGGACAATGGGAAAGGCCAACTTCGCTGTGCTGTACATGCAGCCCAGATTCAGTGGGACATTCAGAATGTCAGTCAAGCTGTAATAATTTCCTTATTCACTTTATTATTATTAACACATTCAGATAGAGTCTTTTGACATAAGAAACTTAGCCCGGTTAGCAAGTGTTTCCAAGGCACGTTTCATGTCTCTGTTTCTCAGGCTGTAGATGAAGGGGTTCAGCATGGGGGTGACTATCATATACATCACAGAGGCAATTATGGTTTCATCATTGGAGGTGGATGATGATGAGAAGAAGTAAACTTCTGCAATGGTCCCATAGTATAAAGACACAACAAGGAGATGGGAGCCACAGGTAGAAAGGACTTTGAGGAATTTCTTAATGGAGGGGTCTCTCAGCACGGTGGTCCAAATCCGGATATAGGAACCCAAGATACCACTCAAAGGCAAGGTGATGAGAATTCCTCCCTCAATGAAGATGACCAACTCATTGAAGGAGACGTCTGAGCAGCTCAAATTCAGGAGTGTGGTGAGGTCACAGAACAAGTGGGGGATGGTGTTGTCAGCACAAAAGGACAGTCTGGCCAAAAGCAGGGTGTGCAACAGAGAGTGGAGGCTGGAGAAGAACCAGCATCCAGCTACTAAGGAGACACACAGCTTCTGCCTCATGATGGTGGTATAGTGGAGGGGCTGACAGATGGCCACGTACCTGTCATAGGCCATCACTGCAAGAAGGAAATCGTCAAGACAAGCAAACAATAAGAAAAAATATGCCTGGGAAATGCACCCTTCATAAGGGATGGACTTGTGATTAGTCTGCATGTTCCACAGCATCTTGGGGACAGTGACAGATGAGAAGCAGACGTCATTGAAGGCCAAGTGGCTGAGGAAGAAATACATGGGGGTGTGGAGGCGCGAGTCCAGCCTGATGAGCAGGATGATGAGCAGGTTCCCCAGCACCGTGGTCAGGTACATGCCCAGGAACAGGGCGAAGAACAGGCCCCGCTGCTCTGGAAGGATGGGGAGCCCCAGGAGGACGAACTCGGACACGGTGCTCTGGTTCTTCCACCTCATGTTGCCTATGTCTTTCTGGGAATGATGGATACTGGGAAATGCAGAAAACCTAGAATTCACCACAAGATTAAAGCGATGTCTTTATTAAATGAGGCCATGAACAGAACTAGTCCTCTGTTTGTTGCTCACACCTCCCGATGCTCAAGAACCAGCCTGTGGCAGCTCGGCTCTGATGGTACATGGCACCCTCACAAAGTAACAAGGTCACTTTCTGAGGAACCAGAGGCCATTTTCTTTATCCTACACATATGTATTGGAGTATAACCTGGTTCCAGGCATACACAAAGCACTGAGTGCATTATAGTAAGCAGAAAATTCAGTCTCTACATTTAAGTACTTTATATCTTTATATCATGCCAGGTTAAATGTCAGTAACTGGCATGATATGGCAGTAATGGGAAAGGCATCCATACACAAACAGGACTTTTCCTCCCTAAAAGGTGAGAATTCCTCTAAATTGAAATAGAATAGCTTATGATTTGCTTCAGACTTATGGTAAAATTGTCAGAATCCTTAACTAATCAAAGACAGGTAATATTCCTGGGCACCTAAGGGCAACTCAAGTTGACATTAATAACAATGTAAAGTATTTGTTATTAATACATAATAGGTGGCCAGTATGCCAAAATGTTTGCATACCTTTGGAATTAAATTTCACCATTACCCTAATTAACCAGTATTATCACACCCATTTCAACCTTAAGGAAATATACATTTCCTAGTGTGCAAAGGAGCATTACTAATAAGTAAAACTAGTGAAATGGCAACGTGTATCTAACCAGAATTCCTTGCTGAGCACTGATGCCATAGCCCTTATTAGGCATGAATGTGATCTCATTTGACACTCGTTGGTCCAAAAGTTTCCAGTTATATTGATACATAATAAACATGGCTTTCAAACAGCTTTAATTTCCAAAAGTAGATATACATCTAGACATGGCATAATCATTAGGAAAATACTATTCCCTTTATTCCATAAATGTTATAAGACTCAGGACAAAGATACAATGACCAATGAGGTCACTAGGTTCTCTTATGGTGGTGTCAGGAGTCACCCTTCCTTTAGCATTGAGGTTGGACGTTAGGATTACAGACACACACACACACACACACACATACACACACACACACACACACACACACACACACACGGGCACACGCTGAGGAGGGTTTCTGACTCACTCAAGTTGCAGAGCAGGACAGCAAGGCCTCCTCAGGCACCATGAACTTGCTGAGGGTTCTGCTTATCGAGAAGGAGAAGGACAGTGTCCACCGAGAGGACAGTGTCCGGACCCCCGTGTGGAGGCCTGGCTGCCCTCTGACATGTGCTTTGTCAGCCTCACAGAGAAAACAGAAACAAGCAGAATCCAACTTGAACAAGCAGATCTTGATTCAGGGTGTGGGAGTGGGTATGAGGGGGGTTGTGTGGAAGGTGTTGTGTCCCGAGCCTTGGAAGGATCAGGCATGTGTGCTATAGCTTGTGAGGGGCATGCAGGGGCCGCTTTGCTTCGACTTCTGTTTGTCCTGCACCAGATAGCTTGAAGTAGGGCTCTCTATTACTGGCACTGGCTTCGGGAAGGATAATAAGAACCCTCTTTACTGAGCAACAATCATGAATGAGCTGGATAGTATATAAGCATTGCCTCATTTAATCCTTAAAATATCACGTATGTGGGGGTAGTTACTCCTCCTTTCCCAGGGAGGGACCTGAATGCCAGAGCAAACATATGGGCCAGAGAAGGACTGTGCCCCAGTAGGACCTGCTGCAGGTACTGATCTCCAGTCCATTAGTATTTGACACCTGCCCAGTGGTGGAGACCCGAGTGTTCCTTCCTTGCAATGCAGAGCATGACCTCTGTGGATGGCCACTAAGGTGTCAGTAGTGAGGGAGCCACGTGGGCCCCAAGCAGTGGCCGGACCTCCCAAAACACCACCTGAATATAAATTATCAACATACCCACATTAAACCTTGGAGTGACATGCACATATAATATTAAAGAAAATATAGGCTCACACCTAACACTGACTCACTAACAGATTCTGCTCCTCCCTCTCCTGCTACTTGTGGATTAAAGAGGTGCCTCCTGCACCAGAGCAGACATCGCATCTTCTACTTTACACTCTGCAGTCTCTTTACTCACTGTGACAAATGGCCAGAGGTGAACATGTGGGAGTTAGGGAGGAGGGAGGGAGGATATTTGAGATCACAGGACTGATGACGATACTGCAGATCACACTCAGCAGTGGTCCCCACTTGCTTAATAGGGGGGCAGGTGGTGCTTGAGTCTGGGCCAAGAAGAGGACAAGAGTCAGGGTGTGTCACTTGTCTCTCTCCAACTCCTATCTTATTTCTATTTCCCTTTCCACCTCTCCCCCTTTGTCTTATTGTTTCTCATCTCTTCACTTCTGTCTTTTCTCTTTTGCCTCTTCTCTTCTACCCCTCGCTCATCAGAGAATCACCTTCACACACACAGAAACATTCACCCTCCTTCATCATGCACGGACCCCCTTGGAGGGCACATGCTGACCTCTGAGCACAGAGACACACTCTGCTCCCCTTTAATCCCACCTGCTCTGGCCTGTGTCGTTCCTTGTTACATCAGTCACCTAATATATGTCTGAGTCTTCAGCTGCTGTTGGGAAGACCAGCACCAAATAGCCAGAAAACATCCTCTGTGAATCCATCGCCTCCTGAGCTTCTGTGTCTGTCCCTGATGCCAGAAAACAGCCAGGAGTACACCACTTTATAAACCACTGAGAGTACAAGGATAAGGTCTCGGAGCTCCCTGGTTAAGGAAAGACAGTCGCTTAATTGTCTCCAGTTCGTGCCAGACCCAAGGGAGCGGTCTGCATAGAGGCTGGAGGGACTGAACTGGTGGAGTCACCTGAGAATATGTCCCAGGTATCAGGGGACCCTGGTCCGCTCACAGCCCCACCTGAGAAGCAGGATGACCTATTCACCTTTCAGCATTTGTGTATCCGGTGCTGGTCAGACAGCACTGGGTGTTGGGCTCCAAATGTAATTCTGACAACCCTAAATTAAGTAAAGAAACTAGGTGCTCTTTCTTCATTAAATGTTTGATAAAATCACCTTGTAGCTCTATGCCTCAACTTTTCTTTGTAAGGAAATTTCAATGAAAAAGTAAATTTATACCTATCCTCAGTAGGTATTGGAATATTCAGTTAACTGCGTCTCATTCTTTTTTCTTTTTTTATAATTGACATTAAACTGTAGATATTAAAAATGTACAGTTTGTTCAGTTTGACGTACACATTCATTCCTGAATGTGTCTCTTAATGAAATAGAGCTGTCACCTCTGAAGATGGTCATGTCTACTTGGTCACCCTTCGTCCCACACTCCCCTTTTCACCTGACTTGCTGTAACCAAACAGTCCCTGAAATGCTTATTTTCACTGCAGTTTCTTCTTCTAGATGTTTTCATAAAGGGAATCAAATACTATGTGCTCTCTTTAGCATATTAAGATTCATTATTTTTATCTATAATTTATTATTTTTATTTCTCAGTAATATTTCTTGTGTATCAAACAGGGTTATTTCCTGTTTGGGTCTATTACCATTAAGGTGAACATTAATAAACCAGATTTGAATGGACACAGACTTTAATTTGTAATGGCTAATTACCTATGAGTGAGATGGCGGGTTCAAATGTGAATACGTGGTCACCACTTTAAGAAACTACTGTCTTTTCCCCATTTTTCACTCTCACAAACAGTGTATGAGGGTGTGAGTTCCCCCCAAAGACCCTTAGATTGATTAGAGTTTTTAACTTTCAAATTATAGTAGATCTGGTCAACTTTTGTTATAACCAGTTTTATAAATTTAACATTCCAGTCGGAGTGCAATGATAATTCTGGCATTTTAATTTTCATTTACTTGATCAGTCGTAATGTTTTGCATCCAATCATGTCTGTACATTTATCTGGTGAAGTATTTGTTTAAATGTTTTGCCCAATTTTTAAAGTGGGATTTTTTTTGCACATTACTGAGTCTTTGACATTTTTTACATATTTTTATTTCTAGTATTTCATCACATATATTATTTATATGCATTTTCTCCCCATGTGTTTTATAATTTTATTCTTTTATATATATTATTCAAAAAATCATGATGAAGTTCAATATTCAGTACCTTTTATGTGAACTACAGTGCTTGTGCTTTTGTAAGAAACCTTTGCTTAACCCAAGATCACAGGAATTTATCCCATAAATTCTTCTAAAAATTCATAATTTAAGATTTTGTATTTAAGACTATTTTCTATTTTAACATTTTATATTCAGGGCGAGATTTGCTGGAAGTTTGTTTTAGTGACTCTGGGTATTCAGGTCCTCAACATCCGTTGCTGATAGACTATATTTCCTCCGCTGAATTACCCTTGTTCCTCTGTGAAGTCTCGGGGTCTACACAGTATGGGTCTATTTATGGCTCTGTTCTGTATCATTGTATCTGTATCTATTTTTGTCATCCTTACTCTAACATGAGTCTGACTTGATTACATAGTTCTATGATCAGGTCATACATTAGGGAAAGCTTCATCTAATGTTCTTGTCAAAGCTTCTTTTGCTATTCCAGTTTATATGCATCCCTTTCAAGGAGGAGCTAGAATCAGTTAATTTTCACCAAAAAAAAAAAAAGGAAAAACTGTTAAGCCTTTTATTGGGTTGCAGTTCTTATCATTGATGCTTTTGATTCAGAAAACATTCATTTTTATATTTAGCAATATTATGAAAATTTCTATTGGTCCTCAGTTCATTGTGAATTTTCAAGTATTCTCATTGAAACTACCTATACTTAGAGTATTACCCTTGTAATTTCACTTTGTAAAAGTCTGATAGAATTTTGTTAATTTGTTTTTCTATAAATTTCTTTATTTCATATTCACTTTTGTAGAATATATTCCATGTTGATAGAGATTATTGAAAAATATTTTTACTATATAAAGATATCATTCCTTTGTCTTCTGATTTACAACATCCTTATGGCTTATAAGCTAATTCTTGAGGCTTAGTGGTGATAATTGGGTACATTTAGTCCCTTAGCACTTTTGACCCTCACTTCTTCCTGAAAATTTGATTAAGTTCAATCTTCTAGTTCTTACAGTGTGTGAGCAACCAGGCAGGTTTCCAAATCAGCACATTCTAATCACAGCTACCCACCTGATGCTTGATAATAACTTAAGAAAATCCTCTTGTTGACATGAGCGAGTAAAAGAAAATTGGAGAATGAAAAAAGCTGTAGGAAAATTAGGAACATTTTTTTCACCAGAATAATGACATTTATTTTGTATAGAGATAAATATTTACCTCTGTATATTTGTGTGAATGTATCATATGTGTTTATGTTACATGCTATTTTCATATTGCAAGGGTCACATTTATTAACCGTAAAAAGCACACTCCCAATTTTATAAAATTTATGCATACACAGCACCATAACTATTGCACTCAAAATGTCATAATCATGGTTTATTGTATTTTTCTGACCCATTCCTTTTGTGTTTTTGTGTAACATGCATGCACAAAGTGGATTCATTTGAAATGTATAGCCTGATGAATTTTTACGTTGGTGTATATCTGTTGTTACTACTACTGGAATAATATATAAAACATTCAAGCACCCCAGGAAATTTCTGTTTTAGAAAGAACAAAATCACTTACGATTAACAGAAAATTTAAAAAGTTGCATCGTTGTACATATTTATTAAGGTAAGTGAATCTGTATAAACCCAAGTTAAAAGCAAATGAAGTTATGACTTAATCCAAACTTTATTAAGGGGATGTTAGAGTTCTAAAAAATGGAAATGCACTTTATGTTAGCAGAACTTTTTTTGATATTCTTTCTGTCTCTCTCCTTTCATTGACTGTGAGGAAACAAAAGAAGAAAGGCCAGGATTTCATGCAATTGGTGGGACTGAAGGACTTTCTCTTTTTCAATTCTGCCAATCCGGATCTTCCCTACTCTCCAACACTAAGACTTAGGCATGTTGAATTAGGCATATGTATTCCAAGAATTGTTTAGAAAATGTCAGAATCGTTGAGTCAGTGTGGTGATGAAAGCTGGTGTATGTCAGCAGAGAGAGTGATTATTAACATGTTCAGAGTGAGTCTTTTGACATAAGGATCTTAGCCCGATTAACAGCTGTTTCCAGGGCACGTTTCATGTCTTTGTTCCTCAGGCTGTAAATGAAGGGGTTCAGCATGGGGGTGACTATCATATACATCACAGAAGCAGTTATGTTTTTATCATTGGAGGTTGATGATGAGGAAAAAAAGTAAACTTCTGCAATGGTCCCATAGTATAAAGACACAACAAGGAGATGGGAGCCACAGGTAGACAAGACTTTGAGGAATTTCTTAATGGAGGGGTCTCTCAGGACGGTGGTCCAAATCCGGATATAAGAGCCCAAGATACCACTAAAAGGTGTGAGGACAATCACCCCTCCCTCAATGAAGATGACCAACTCATTGATGGAGACGTCTGAGCAACTTATCTTCAAGAGTGTGGTGAGGTCACAGAAGAAGTGGGGGATGGTGTTGTCTTCACGGAAGGACAGTCGGGCCAAAAGGACTGTGTGCAACAGAGAGTGAAGACTGCAGAAGAAGAAGGACCCAGCTACTAAGGAGACACACAGCTCTTGTCTCATGATGGTGGTGTAGTGGAGGGGCTGACAGATGGCCACGTACCTGTCATAGGCCATCACTGCAAGGAGGAAATTGTCAAGACAACCAAACAATATGAAAAAATAGGTCTGGGAAATGCACCCTGCATAGGGGATGGACTTCTGATTAGTGTGCATGTTCCACAGCATCTTTGGGACAGTGACAGATGAGAAGCAGACGTCAGTGAGGGCCAAGTGGCTGAGGAAGAAGTACATGGGGGTGTGGAGGCGCGAGTCCAGCCTGATGAGCAGGATGATGAGCAGGTTCCCCAGCACCGTGGTCAGGTACATGCCCAGGAACAGGGCGAAGAACAGGCCCCGCTGCTCTGGGCGCATGGGGAGCCCCAGGAGGAGGAACTCGGACACGCTGCTCTG
>PVIJ01024581.1:0-12059 GCA_004024925.1 Scalopus aquaticus
GCGTAGTAAAGAAAGACAGAGTCAGTCTGAGATGCGTCAAGGCCTCGTTTATTAACAAAGGGGCTCAAGCTTTTATAGGGTTTTTGGGGAGGGGGAAGGTAGAGGGAAGTTTTTAGAACAAAGTAGCTAAAATTCAGGGCTGGTCAGGTAGTAGGCGTTGAAGGAAACAGTGTTTCTTGTGAGTGTAGTTTGTGGAGAGTATTTTTAAGAGTTTGCCTTTAGCTCTCTCTACCATGCCTTGACCTTGAGGGTTATAAGGTATTCCAGTAGTATGTCTAATTCCCAATTGTAAACAAAACTGTTTAAATTTATTACTAGTATACCCTGGGCCATTATCAGTTTTTATACATTTGGGCTGGCCCAGCACCGTAAAAACATAAAACAAATGATTAATAACATCTCTGGTGGCCTCTCCGCTATGAGTGGAGGCACAAATAAATCCACTAAAGGTATCCACAGTAACATGTATAAATTTTAGTTTGCCAAAAGAAGGAACATGGGTTACGTCCATCTGCCACAGTTGCCCAGGTACAAGTCCTCTGGGATTAACTCCATAATGGGGCTCAGGTAGGAGCATCAGGCAGTTTTTACAACCTTTTACAATTTCCCTAGCTTGTTCCCTGGTAATGGAGAACTTTTGCCTTAAAGTTTGTGCATTAAGAAGCTAAAATTCAGGGCTGGTCAGGTAGTAGGCGTTGTCAACACTCCAAGGAAATGATCTAAGATCACAGGTCTTGCATATCAATGCTTAACCTGGCCCCAGGACCATCCTGTCCTTATCTCGAGCACAGACACTGTAAAGTATCAGCTCAGCCTTTGATCTCCAGGAGCATTCCGGCCTAGCCTCAGGCCCCCAACACTTTGGGGTACACAAATAGGTGTGTACATATTGATTCTTTCTAGGTAATGTCAACTTTTCCAAAGTAGATGAGAACAGTGTGTAAGAATTCCCTTTCCTCCATAGCCTTACCAGTAGTTTTACATTTTGATTGATCTAGTATAGTGAAAAGTTCTCTCATTGTGGTTCAAATATATATTTATTTCTATGATTATTCATGAGGTTGGATATATTTCTGTAAGTTTATGTGTAATTTGTGTTTTCTCTTCTATCATGCCTTTTCCATTGGATTTGTCTTTTTCTTATTGACTTCTTTTTGTCTTTGAGGGTTTTTTTTTTTTAAATAACAAGACACTGCAAAAGAGTACAAAACAGAAATTTTTAGAGAATTTTCAATCAAACTTTGTACCTATCACCTACATGAAAAAGTAGAATGCTGCGAACACTCCAGAAACAACTCCTTTGCCCTTCCCTGGTCACAATCCCCTTCTTTTTTCAGAGATAATTACTTTCTGACATCTGTGGTAAGTACTTCATTGGCTTTCTTTCCAGTAGTTTCATCACCAGGGAAGGCATCCTAGACAATACAGGTCAGCATCACCAGCTGCTGAATCTTGTAAAAATGGATTCACATCATTTATGTTCCTTTGTTTTTGGCTTCTTACATTCATCATTGTATGTTCTGTATTTGTAGTTTGTTCATTTTTGTTGCTGTATAACAGCATCCCAATGCTGTTTGGTAGTTTGTTACATATAATGTCCCACAATTCATTAAACTATTGGGCCATTGATGGACATGAGTCATTTCCAGCTTTCTGTTCTTATGAACAATACTCTGAGAACAATCTTGTAACATGTCTGGATGTACTTGAGCAAGATTTTCTCTCGGATATACACCAAGGAGAGGATCTGTAGATCTAAGTAGACCTATCTTCACATGTATACATATAAATACCTTTACTAAGTAATCCTAAACTACTCTCTAAAGTGGGCATATACCAGTTTATACTTTACCAGTATTAGAAAATTCCCATTAGTCTACCAACAATTGTTAGCGTCTAATTTTTGCTAAGCTAATGGGTGTAGATTGTTTAAAACCAACCAATTTAAGACAATCACATTGGTTTTAATCCATTTCTTGATTAGTAATGAGACTGTGTATCTGTCTACTGGTCATTTGGATTTCTTCATTTTAAAATCATCTGTGTAATTATTCTACCTGTTTTTCTATTGAGATACATTTATCTTTAGAAGTTGTTACATATGGGCCTCCCCGTTGGCACAGCGGTTGAGCGCCGCGCTGTGGAGCTGTCGGCAGCTCCCCGATGCGAGAATCCCACATGGTGGTGCAGACCTCTCCTGCCTCACCCGCTGCTCCCCTCAGCAGTGTATTTCTGATCTGCCTGTTCTGCTCCCCACTCTGTCTCTGGTGAACCCTTTCCCCGCCCCACGCCTCTGGCCTGTACCCCATCTTGTATGTATCAATAAATAAATTGTTAAAAAAAAGTTTATTAAAAAAAAAAGAAGTTGTTACATAACACAGTCACCAGCTTTTGTCAGTCATATGCATCACAAATATCTTCTCCCATTGTGGTTTCTCTTTTTGATATGCTTTGAAGTACAAGTTCGGTTTTTTAATCTGGTCAAATTTATCAGTCTTTCAGGGCTTGTGCTTTTTGTATCATGTATCCCTACCCGTTAGTCATGAAGATACTTTATTGTTCCCTAATTCAGTTGTTTCAAGAACATTTCCTTACAGGCATTCTTTCCTCCCCTCAGCTTTTCTTCTAATTCAGGGCCCACATTTCTGGGCCTGGTTTACATCTTATCCTTTTATCACAAAGAAGATATATACGATTCTCTAGTAACGAGCTGTTTTTGCTTATTCACTTATTTCTAGTACAGTTCTTGAGCGTTTCGTATGAACAAAAACGCCAGACTACCGACCTGAGAACTTCAAGGAACACAGCCTTGGAGCGCGGGAGTCAGACCTCAGGCCCGCCCCTCAAGGCTCGGCTCCGCGCGGCGCCCTCTGCTCCCACCTTTCCCCGAGAGCGCCCGGAGCAGGCGGGGCTACTTCCGGGTTCACGCGCCACACCACGACCACGAAAGGCGCCTGCGCCGCAAAGGCCCGACTCCGCCCCCGCCCGGACCTCTATCCGGCTTCCAGTTCTCTTCGCGAGAGACTCGGTGCTCATGCTCGCGGCGGGGGTCGGAGGTCAAGGCGAGCGTTTCCCGGGCCACGGCAGGAAGATGGCGGTGGAGTCGCGCGTTACTCAGGAGGAAATTAAGAAGGAACCGGAGAAGCCGATCGACCGTGAGAAGGTGTGGGATCCAGAAAGAGGTGGAGGTGGGCCCGGCGGGCCGAGAGTGCGGCCTAGGGTGGAGAGCAGCGGTAGTTTGCTCCCGGACGGCTCGGAGGCCTTGGGGAGGGAAAGGAGCGCGGGACTCGCCGCCGCCTTCTTTAACTTCTGTCCTGCCCGTTCCTCTCTCGCAGACTTGCCCCCTGCTGCTGCGTGTCTTCACCACCAACAACGGCCGCCACCACCGAATGGACGAGTTCTCCCGCGGAAACGTGCCGTCCAGCGAGCTGCAGATCTACACTTGGTGAGAGCGCGGGGCCGCTGGGGGGGCGGTGTCGGACGTTAGGGCAAACCCAGGGAGTCCCTTTTGCTGGTGAGGAAATAGTCTCCCTGTTTTCAGTTTCTTCTCAACTTGGGGTCTTTGTGCGCAGTTCTCAGAAGATTAGAGGGTGTTAGATAACTGTTAGGTAAAAAAGGATAGCGCTTTTACGTTTAATGTTGAAACTTTGGGGTTGTAAAAAATTGACAGATACGAGAGTCACCGTTAGAGCTTCTTGGTATAAAAATAGAAACAGAATTAAATGCGGTGGCCGCGCTTAGGGGCTCCTAGTAGAATAAATGTTACCATATGGTAAAGGGGAGTGGTGCTCAAAGAGCATTTCCACATAATTTTAATCCTGAGATACCGTCGCATCCAAAAAGATAAACAAAAAGTAATTTCTGATGTGGTCCTCAATGGAAAAACTTTTAAGGTCGATTAGTGAAGACTTGCCCCTGAATGCTTTTTCTTTTCTGTGTACCTTATGTCTACCCCCAGTCTAAAGACCATTGCGTTCTGCAAGCTTGTCAGTGCTGCATGTAATTCCTTCTTTAATATGGTAATGACTTTTTAGCGGCAGTAGAAGGTGTACTTTTTTTTTAAAGGTCTGTTGCGGTAAAATATATAATTTAATATTGGCCATTCTAATTTTTTAGGTGTACTCTTTCGGTGAAATTGATTACATTCACACTGTACAGCTGTTACTGATGGGCCTCTGATCATATGTTGGGATTCAATGAATGAGGTCCTTTAGGTTACCTCTGAGAAAGGTTTTGGAATTTACTTTCAGCAGCAAAAGGAGAGTTTACTAAGGAAAGAGACTTTTACATAGACACAAGTAGGCAAAGTTGTATCCAGAAGGCAGGTTTATTAGAAAAAGGGAAAGGAGAAGAAGGCTGGCATAGAACTGTTGCCTTTTGCCAGAGCAAAGGGTATCTTTAGATAATGTTCTTTGGGGGCATTCACTCCTTTGTGGAATTTTATCTATTGTGAAATCTATCACTTTCAGGGCCTGATTGGATTAATCTGTAGTGACTGGTGTTTTTTCCTAACGAATGACAATCTCTATATCCTCACCTTATTAATCATTTCTACCCCCACCTCTAGTTTCTAGCCTTGTGATGCGTCCATTCTAGATTTTCTACTCTCAGCCACGGTCAGTATCATTATCTATTTCCAAAACTTTTTCACTCCCCTCAAGAGGAATTCTGTACCTAATGAGTAAAAATTCCCATATCTGTCTTTCTACAGCCCTGGTAGAAACTAATCTACTTTCAGTGTTTCAAATAAATGGATACACACAATATTTGTTCTTTTGTGTCTGTTTCACTTAGCATGTTTTTAAGGTTTCTGGGTTGTAAAATGTAACAGAACTCCATTCTTTTTTATGGATGCTTCATATTGAGGTGTGGATATTTACCACATTTTGTTTGCTTACCTGTTGGTGGGCCCTTGGGTGGTTTCTGCCTTGGGGCTTTTATAAATGCTTCTATGAACGTGGTTTGTAAGTATTTGAGTCCCTGCTTCCATTCTTTTGGGTGTGTGTGTATCTCCGATGCTGTCCAAAAGTAAGAAACTTTTTTTTCCTAAAGAAAATTTTTTTAAAATTTTTGCGTGAAGGAACTGGGATGTAGGCCAGAGGTGCGGGGAGTGGGGTGGAAGGGGTCGTGTGAGAGGATTCACCGGAGACAGAATGGGGAGCAGAACAGGCAGATCTACTGAAATATGCTGCTAAGGGGAGCAATATATAGGAGAGGGGGAGGGCAAGATGGGAGAAGTCTGCTGAGCCATGTGGATCAGCTGCCTGGCCCAGGATCAAACTCATGCTGATAGTGCTGAGACTTAACCCCTTGCGCCACCAGGGAGGCCCAAAAGTGAGACACTATGGGTATGAGCTGGTAGGTTATTTTTGGGGGCCTGAGAATGTTAAAACATTTTTCTATATAATTAATGGTAATAGCATTCCCAGACCCCAAAAGTAACAACTCATACCAAATCATGAGGAACCTTATAACCAAAAGTGGGATTGCTGAATTCTGTAGTCATTCTATATTTAACTTTTTAGGAATCAGCAAAAATTTTCAGGGTGACTAGATCATTTTACATTCCCCAAAATTCCTATGATTTTAAATATAAGTCCAGTATAACTTGAACTCAATTTGTGAAGATTGGGACGTTAGGTTTCTTTAGAGGTACTTGGTATATTTATGTAGTAATATGATTCTATTATAGTTGAACATCATTCCGGGATAAAAATTCCAAGAAGGTTGATTTAACTTACAGGGAAGAGCTATTGGTGAAACTCGCTGTCTAGAGATTCAAGTGTGTATTTCTTCCAGCAAATAAGAGTTTCTATTTGTTGGGTGCTGTGCTTAGTCCCTGAGGGTGTAAAGTAAAAAAAGGTACTGCCTCTCCTTATGGTAAGCTCTGTCTAGTGAAGAAAGCAGTTAATAAATACCAAGTAAGACTTTTAGGGTGACGATGATGGGGTGAGATTGTTTCACAGGCCTTCTGTTCCCAATCAGGAAAAAAATTACCAGCAAAATTTTGTTAAAACTGCAACCAAAGGGCCTCCTTGGTGGCACAGCGGTTGAGCGTTGTGCTGTAGAGCTGTCCGCAGCGTGAGATGCTGTTTGCCGCCCAGCTGGGGAGAATCCCACATGGTGCGGCAGACCTCTCCTGCCTCGCCCGCTGCTCCCCTCAGCAGTTTCTGATCTGCCCTAGAACTGTCAGAAAAAGAATGGAAGTTCACCACAAGCAAGTTGAGTTTGCTTAGCTTTCATGTGGAATTGGGGTACTGGTCAGACAACCATAGGAGTGGTGTATCTCCTGCACTTTGGAGAACAGAATTTCCTAGGTCATTGTGTCAGGGTTCAACCAAGAAGACAGTGAGTGTGAGATACATATTTAGAGATTTATTTTTGATCATTCTGCAGTATATATAAATGTCTAGTCATTTTGTTATGTATACCTGAAGCCAGTAGTCAATTACGTCTCCATTAGAGAAAAAAAAGATTTTTTACAATGAATTGGCTTACGCCAACTGGAGCTACATAAGTTCCTAATCTAATCAGAGAGGGCCAACTGGAACTCTGAAGCTTGAGCTGAATTGCCCCAGAAGGTGGACTTTGTTCAAGGATGCCTCATCTCTGCTCCTAATGCCTTTTCAATTGATTGGCTCAGGCTCACTCTGAAACTTAGATTATCCTGAATAATCCCCCTAATTTAAAATCAGTTGTTGTAGATTTTACAAAAAATCCGTTATAGCAACACTTAATGTTAGTTTTGATAGAATAACTGGTAACTAGAGCTCCACCAAATTGACACATAAAAATCACCCAGTAGAAATTTCATTTCCAAGGGAGCTCTTAGATTCTTTACCCATGTACTCAAGCTTTGGACGAGTGATTGGAAAAGCAACGTTGACCTCTCCAGCTGTTTGTTTGGGAAGGTAGTTCTTGGCAGGGAGGGAGCTTGTGGAGCTTGCTCTGATAAAAGATATAAACCAAATTCCCCAAGTCTATTATGAGCAAGATAGACAATATGTTTTTAAGAAGAAAGACTCCTGTCTGGGTTACATCATCAATATATGCTGTTGTGCCAGGGATTAAGTGATACAAATAATTAGCATCAGAATTTTAGGTGGGAAGAAAGCCCAAGCAGAGAAAATCAAATTGGCAACAATGTGATTCTTTACCTAAGATTTTACAATTCAATCTTAAGTTTTTTCTGAGAAATTTTAAAATATGCAGTATTTGAATCATGAGTTATATTTTTGTGTTATGCTCTTAGTATGTGTCAATATAGTGTAGTTGATAATCTTCAGAAACTTTCTGTAGTACTGTGTACACACAAAAAGATGCCTAGAGTGGTGTTATGGTCACTGGGTATTTCTGGATTTTGAGAGCATCCTTGCATATGACTTTTACCCCTTTTTAATGGACACATGTCAGGTTGAGAAATCAGTCTCCAGTTTCTCATCCCTTGCATGTAGTGTAAGAGTGGCCTTGGATCTGGAACATTTCATTTCAAGGAGATAAAGTCCCTCACAACCAGTGCTGAACATGCCTTTTTGTTGGGAGTAGCTTTCCCTACTGCGGTTTGATGTGTACTTTATTCTCCTGAAGCATGTGTGTCATATACAGCTGTCCAGCAGACTTGAGTATGGTGTGGTGTTTTGTAAATAGGGTACAGAGTTAAAACCATAGGACTTCTTGGGCAGTTGATTCCCAGTTCAGTGCTGTATACTACAGTTCTCATTCTTCGTTAGTGCCTAGTATTCTTATGTCATTTTATAGCACTTTACAAGCAGTGTTATTTCACATTCCAGATCTTACTAGTTTGCTCCTATTCCCAAGATGCTTACGTTTTAAAAGCTTTTCTAGATTGTGCCATATTCACTCAAAGTAATACATTTAGTTCTCAGTTCAAATCAATATTTGCAGAATATCTAGTGGAGTCTATGCTTAGTTTTAAAAAGTTTCATATTTCGTTGACCTTTAAGATCCCATCTACTATAAAACTTGATTCTGTTTTAAAAAATCACTTCACATCTTAGGAAAAGATGCATTTCAATTTTAGAGATGCTAAAATGTGAGAAAGTACATGTCTTAGAAATAATGAAGTACAGGAGATTAATTACCTTTATGAAAGTGGTGAATCACTAGGCCAGTGAGATGTTACATAGCACGCAAAATAAAGTGTGTGGTCTTTGACATTGCTTTTAGTACCCACAGTCTGACTTTCAAGTTATCAAAGTTTCAAATCTTGAAGCTGGTAAGGGGAGTATTTGGGGACAAATAGTATTATTACACGCTTGAAAAATTAAATCAAATGTAAGACTATAATAGTTGCTAATATAAATCACAGTTCAGACACAGTTCACTCATTGTATGTCATTCTTTGTTATGTTATTGGTTAGTCAATTTTAATAGCTTTTTTTTTTTTTCAATCAGGATGGATGCAACCTTGAAAGAACTGACTAGTTTAGTAAAAGAAGTCTACCCAGAAGCTAGAAAGAAGGGCACACACTTTAATTTTGCGATTGTTTTTACGGATCTTAAAAGACCTGGCTATCGGTAAATAAATTCCTATAATTCCTTTTTGGCTTTATGTTTTAACTGAGAGGGATAATCTCTTTAATGAATCTCTTTTGGGGGGAGAATATAAATTTATATTCTTACATAATATTAATATTTGGTTTGGCCTAATTTAGTACTTAAATTTTTGAATTGCGCTAGAGGGTAGTGGAATAAATTGGGTCCTCTAGTCACTTTTAGTACATATTAAGGTTTCATTGATTTGTGATCCACTAACAGTTGATCTCCTTTTCTGCAGAGTAAAGGAGATTGGCAGCACCATGTCTGGGAGAAAGGGGACCGATGATTCCATGACCCTGCAGTCGCAGAAGTTCCAAATAGGTGATTATTTGGACATAGCAATCACTCCTCCAAATCGGGCGCCACCCCCTTCAGGGCGCATGAGACCATATTAAATTTTATCTACTTTTCTTGAATTATTTTTCATTCAGTTATGTAAAATAAACTTTCTTTTTTCCTCATTGCCATTAAGCCTTTAAACAAATTGTAATGCATCTATTTAGGAGTTAGATTTAGCTATGCTTCCATGTGGATATTAATAGAAAGTCCTTATGTTTCAAGTCCTATAAAATTTGAAGAAAAGTGCTCTTAGCATTATATGTAAAACTGTACGTCAAATACATGTGTGCAATCAGTCTGAGTGTGAAAGTTAATGAAAACATGGGGACAGGGTTTAATTTAGAATTTGGGGTTTATGCTAAGTAGAGGATGGTATGTTCAGGCCCAAAGGGAGCAGAACCAAAAAAGCTGTGGGGTTATAGTAAATAAAGCAGGAGTTTGTGGCCTAGAACATTGTGTGCAGTTAAAAGAAGGACCCTTTTAAATGAATTATTTCAGAATAAGAACTGAATAAATTGAGGAAGCTATCTGTGTTTTGAAGAGACGGGCCTGCCTGAATCAAGGTACAATGACATAAAGTCAGAGAAAACAACATGTGTGCAAAGGCTGTTTTAAAAACCTAGAGAAAAGGGCATTTTGGAGATAAACCAGTATATAAAGGAAAGCACAGGTTAGAACTTAGGGTAAGGGTGGAAAGGTTTATCTTGAAGATCTGAAAATGGAAAGAGGTGAAAGACTAATTTAGAGTAAGGGGAGATGAACCAGAGACGAGGTTAAATAAGTGGAGGATATTCAAATTGCCAGTTAGGAACAGCCTATTGCCTTTATCTGGTTAAATCCAATTGAAAGACAGAATATATAGGTTTCAAGCCCAGGTAGGCTAAATATTTAAAACTTGGTTGCATCAGCAGTTCTGCAACCTTGGACAAATGATTTTTTTTTTTAAGTTTGTAAAGTGGAGGAAACCCATAGGAATGGTCAAGAGTAAATGTTTGAAAGGGATTTAGAATAGTCACTGACACGTAAGAAAAAATAACTGATAGCCACAAAATGGAACATTATCTTCCATGGCACTATCAACATTGTCATTTTGAAGTTAATATGAACAGTAGACAGTACCTAGTAAGCTTACCTACTTTTTGTCAGAGAATTGAAAATGGCTGTTCCAGTATGAAGAAATGTACTGGCAATGATTTTCAAAATAAGATTACAGTTTTATCTCACACTTTCGAAAGCAACATTTTAAAATCTAACAGTCCTGTGAAATTGGTCTTTGTTGCAAAGTGAGTCAACAGGTGGTGAGACACACTTGAAAGCTAGGTGTACTTCTGTAGTTTACCCAAGTCCGTAGATTTATTCATACTAGATTAAGTTGAATTCTGTACCTCAAAAAAATTAAACCTAGGAGTTTTTTGGAGGAGCCTTGATTACCTTTCTATTTGTGAGGGAGAAACGGATTTGCTCTGTAGATCAGGAAGGCAGGAGCTAAATGAAGGACCTTTTTTGTAAGCCAATTTTTCACATGATATGAACTACGATGAGGGCGTTCTTAAAGGTTACTCTTCTACCAGTTAACATGGATTATTTGCTTGCTTCACCAAAAGTACAGTTAAAGACCTAGTGAATTTATTATTGAAGATAATGCTGAGAATCAATGCTTGTACTTAGACTTATTTACCTCTGGCTTTGCTAAATAACTGAGCTGTTTCCTCAAATACAAAATAGAAATAAATGATCACATGACAGCACCGTGGTTGGTGCTTTAATACTGACTGCCTCACCTGCTCATAAGGTTATTTTTTTTTTAAAGATATATTGTATTTATACATATAAGCTGGGGTACAGGCCAGAGGCGTGGGGCAGCGAGAGGGTTCACCAGAGACAGAGCGGATAGCAGAACAGGCAGATCAGAAATACACTGCTGAGGGGAGCAGCGGGCGAGGCAGGAGAGGTCTGCTGCACCATGTGGGATTCTCCCCAGCCGGGCGTTGAACTCGCGTCACCGCTGCTGATAGCTCCACAGCGCAGCGCTCAACCTCTGCGCCACCAGGGAGGCCCTCATAAGGTTATTTTGGAGTTGAGATTTCCCCTGTGAAGTGTGTGTTATATAGTACACATATTGTTTGTATTTTCAGTTGTCTCACAGTGTACATGAACGTTATTTTCCGTTATTTGCTAGATCCTCAGTGGGGAAGACAACATTAAATCTGCACATAAATTTTACACAAATAGCTGGAGCTCTTAGGCCCATAGTAATCACTGACTTGGGTGATGTTTCGGGGACCAGTTTTCTGTTTGTATGCATGTGAGGGGAAAGGGAAGGGAGAGAACTTTTAGGATTCAGTCACATTCCAGTTTTGTTTTTTGTGAAACAGGAAGCATCACCCTAACAGTCTGCTTATAATTTTAGTGCTAAGTGATACTAAGTACCATGCAAAGAAACTTTATGTCATTGAATCTTCAATGAGTATTACAGGTGAGATTGAGGTCTGCTTTAAACAACAGCTCAAAACTGCAGGAATATGAATCTATGTAAAGAACAAATTCAAACAAGTTTCCAAAAATATATTGTTCTTCAGATTTTTAACTGACTAAATTTTCAACTGACTACAATCTGACTTACACCCAATTCACCAGTACTCTTCTGGCAGTGAAGTTACCCTTTGAAATATCTGCCAAGGTACTGTGATCTAGAGTGTGTGGCCTTTTATACACACCCAAAGCACCTATCTTTTAAAGAAATGATATGCTCATGGTTTCTCTTTTTGTATCAGAACTTAGAAATGAAGACTGCCTCTTTGGATTCATATTTTGTTGCTTTAGATACAGATTGGGTTTTTGTTTTTTGTGGGTTTTTTTGTTTGTTTTTGTTTTTTGCAAATGGCTGTAATTTCTTGGGAATCTGCAGTAGAACAAATTTATTTATTTTTTTTTCACTCTTTAATGTACTTTTATTTTTTTAATTTTTTTTTTTTATTGTTATTTGTGTCTTTTACATTTTGTATTCCCCTTGGGCAGCCCACCACCAATTCACCCGTGATCCATCTCCATGGTCCCCTGTATTCTCCTCTCTTCCATTTTGTGCCCTTATCCTTCCCTCCCCCCTCCCCCACCGCTGAGTGTCTCTCTCCCACCCCGCCTCCCTATAGTCCTGTTATAAG